>JAKCPI010011909.1:0-91076 GCA_023213315.1 Euborellia annulipes | reverse complement strand
AGATTTCGACAAACTGTTTAAGCCAAAAGTGGTTTTCTTTTTTTTTTTTTTTTAATTTTTTGGGCATTTTCAATTTATATTTATAGTTATCTAAAGAATTATTGAATTGGCCTCTGATAGATTTCGTTTTTTCTTCTTTCTGAACCTTTTTTTGTAATTAATGGAATATTCATAAAAAGGATATGAACCGCTACATTAATTGGAATAAAAACGAAAAAATTTAGTTTTGTCACCATCTAGAATTTATTTTCTGTTATCCTCTTGCCACCTTCTACAGGCAAGGCCAAGTAAAAAAGAGATTTTTATCGTTTTTTCCCTCTTTCTGAGGATTCCAGAAAATAATATGACATTAGTTGTACTTAGATTTCAAAAAACTGATATCGCTGACTCGATTAGTATATCTTTTGGAATTAGCAACAGAAATGTGGATCAAGAATATTTTCAGTAATACTCTAAAAATGAATCTCATTTACATGACGATGAGTTGAGAAAAGTCGAAACCCACTACTAAAAATAGTCTAGATAATTTTAAAAAAATTAAGTTTTTGCTTTTTATTCCAACCTTCCGTCGATTCAAAAAATAATTTTGATATTTAAATATAAATGCGGGTAAATCAAGAAGAAAAAGAAAGTTTCAAAGCCTACATACACCACCCCTTTTAAAACGGATATTAACAGGGATGAATTTTGTTTTTAAAACTTTCTGTTAGAACCATTATTCATTCCAAATATTTTTGTATTTTGTAATTTTAATAAGCATCAACATTTTAGATGTTAAATATAAGGGTAAAATTGAGAAGGCTTCTCTTTGTAGGTCATATAATACATAAATATAAAACAGAAGAAGAATAAGAATGACAATTTAGAACTCGGCGAGTCGGATTAGCAAAGACCATAAGGATCGAACGAGCAGAGCTAGAATACTGGAGAGAGCGGGAGTCTCTCGTGTCCAAATCAAGGCATCCCAGTCGAGAGCGAGCCACGTGCCCCGAATGCCAACCACCTCGTATCTACAACTACTCGTCTTTTTCTACAATAACAATACAAATTTACTATTTATTTTAGACTTAATGCTATGCTGATTATGTGGGTTTCACAAATGACCAAAGAAAGGATTAACAAATTAAATTCTTGAAGGAATCAGGACAAAGGTGGAACAGGTTTTTTTTATTATTAGTTATAGATATTTTTGCAAATTTTTTTTTCTAGTCATACAAGATTTTCATATATAAATGGTCTATTTAATTTACCTAATTTTTATTCGATTATGTACACCTATCTATTAAGGCGTTTTGGACGCGTAGACTTTTGTCAGAATCTCATATAATAGAACTTAATTAAAACAAACCAAATGTTTAATTATACAGTATAGTACTTAAGTTTAGTTGGTGTGCAACTCTCCTAGCAAATATCCCTAATTTTGAGGTTAAGATAAAGAAAACCAGCATCTTCAGGCTCACAAAATAGGAGCACCTGAGTGATTTGTCTTCGAATTTATTTTCAAATTTATTATAAGGAGATCGGCCAAAAAAATACTTTTGTGTATTATCTGTTTATTTGTAAATATTTCGATTCCAGTGATATAGAATCATCTTCAGTACAATCAACAGATGTTTTGCAAATGTTGATTGTACTGAAGATGATTCTATATCACTGGAATCGAAATATTTACAAATAAACAGATAATACGCAAAAGTATTTTTTTTTTGGCCGCTGTCCTATTAATAAAATAGATCATCCTTACGGCCATCTACAAACAATTTGTTTTTATTTTGTTCGAATTAAAATTTTTTAATATTTTTGATAACATTTTTTTTATATTTCGAACAAAACAAAAACAATATTGTTGTCCAGTTCCTGAATAATAAATAAAATAGATACAATACTTTGTTTAATTATCGTGAGTTCCACCTCACGATTTTAAAAGAAGTAAACCTCCAAATATAAAATTTGTTATCTGGATAGTTAACTAAACCTCCTATTTTAAAAATAAAATAAAAATCTAACAAATTTGCAACTTTGGATGAATCATGTCAAGAATATTGTTATTTTTTTTAAAGCACCACTTAGCCAAAAGATGCTCAATTACAAACTGGAAATTTGGAAGGTAGTTTTTTTTTTTTTTTTTACCGACATCACTCACTCAATCTCTACATGCCTACAAAGAAAAAGAACCTCACTCCAGGTTCACTGGACAAGAGCTATTTATTTTTTTTCCTTCCGGTTTATAAATGAATGTCGTCTAGTTTTCTGATGAGTCAAATTAATCCCGAAATAATTCTTAATATTAACAATCTTGATTAATAACTCTTCTTATCTTTATTCATAGATTCCAAATTAAATTAAAAAAAAAAAAAAAAACAACAAAATTGATTGGTTCGATTCTTCTATTCTAATGAACCTCCCCCTCTGCACATATGTTTATTAATTCAATTAATATTTCATTCGTTGAGTGAGAGAAAAGTCTAAACAAGATCTTAAATTAATTCGTTTAGGTCAAGTTTTGAATGCAAATTACCGTTTTAATAAATAAATAAATAGGCCTCGGCGGCCAAAATCAAAGCCTGATTAGAAATTTTGCAATTAAAGTGGAATTATGATTAACACGAGCCAAATGCTTGTTTATATCTTTCTCTGTTAAAAAGAAGAATAGTGGATATATAGTGGAAGACAAGGGTTCAGCAGAGGAATTAAATAAATAAAAAACTTATTTATTTATTTTTTTGTCGTCGACTGATGAAGGGGACGTGTCCTCAAAACGTCCATATCAAAAACAAAAAAATGAAAGTTTTTATATAATTCTTCTTAACTGAATCGTTGTTTTCTTAAAAGATGGATTTCAATCAACGCTCAAATAGACTTCATTATCCTGTCAATATATCGTTTAAGATAGCAAATTTGAGCGAATTTGCTATTTTAAATAAAATTAAATTTTAAACAATTAAAAAGATACATTTTTATATTTAAATCACGTTTTTACATTCTGGATTTTTATTTAATTCAATCCTTTACATTAGATGGAGCTCAGGAACTTTTTTCACAATATTCAAAAGGATTTAGACCAAGAGGTTCATTAAAAGTCGAAAAGTTTTTAATAAAACTTTGTTTGACCAGACATTATTTCGTCCATTTGCTAAAAATTTGAAAAAAAAAATTATTCAAATACCGGCTTGCTCAGCAGGATGTGTCCTGTACAGAAAGCATAAAAACTCAATTTTGACCCCGATGAAGATTTGGTACCTTTTCATGAATATCGCACGTTCTATTATATATATATTTTTTTTTTTGCTCGAGAAAAGTCTGGTGTTACTGGTCGCACAGCACACAACTTTCTCTTACCTTCGGCAATTGAAAGTTGTGTTCTGTACTCGCCACACGATATTTTTTGTGTCAATCTAAAATGTAATTAATTTTAAACAAAATCGTCAAAGCCAATTGTGAGAAAAATAAAAAAATTGAAAAAGTACATCAGTAAAGTACTAGTAACAGGTACTATTTGGTCGATTGGAATGAAATTCCTTCCCATGCTTGGGACATGAATACTTAGCTAAAGTATAAAATTTGAGTATCGAGAGTTCTTTCTTTATTGACTTATTTAATTTAATCCACACTTTTTGATATTTCAGTTGAAATTCTTTCAAATGATTGTGAAAATGACGTCAAATTCCAGCTAAAAGGGAATCGCCTCCTTTTAATGGCAATTTCAAGAAAAGCAATAAAACAGGCATTTAAAAGAGATAAAATCTCTTTCAGAGAAATTTACGTAAATATTATGTTTTGATATTTTAACAGGAATCGATCTTCTTGAAATTTAAGATTTTTTCACAATAAATTAAATTAATTTCAAGTGAAATAGCAAAAAATGTGGGTTAAAGGGAATTACTCAAAAACGAAAAAACTCTCTATAGGCCTACTCACATTTTATCCTTAAGCCAAGGACCTATGTCGCAAGTATTTCAAGAAATTTCAATCACATCAGCCAAAGGGAACTAATATTTTACTAATGTATTTTTTCAGCTTTTTGCGATTTCTCAAAATTCGCTCTATTTTGATTAAAATCCAAAAAAAAATCAATTATTTTTTAGAGACTCTTTAAAAAGTAGCCTATATCAATAAAACTTTACCTGAAACTAGCTTAAGTACACTTTACGCTGCGATTCAACCAAGAAGGGGGAGGGGGGTTTGATCCTCCAAGAAGCCCTGGCGATCATTACTCTGAGAAAGTGGGCATATATCGCACTGATCTTCCGGTGTAATACTCATACTTAAAAAGGTACTCGATACTTACTGGATACTTTTCTTCCGATACTTTACTGGTATCGATACTTTCCTATCGATATGATACCAAGTACAAGTATTTTATTTTCGATACCACATCCCTAATCACATAATATAAAAAATTAACAAATTCATTTTTAACAAAAATTTATTCATTGACATGTTCTTTTTTACCTTCCTACTAATTTAGAGCAAGTGGACCAAACATTGTCTCGAATCAAATAAAGTTTTATTAAAAACTTTTTGACTTTTAATGAACCTCTTGGTCCAAATCCTTTTGTATATATTCTTTTTTTTTGAGAAAACGTAGTGGAAGGGTGTAGAATGAAAACAAATAAAAGAAATTTTAGGCCGAAAGCAGTCTTGGATGTGCCTTCATTTTCTATTTTATTTTTTGTTTGAATCGAATAAGTGTAAAATTTATAAGTTTGACTAGTAATCGCCATTTAATAAAGGTGCTGTAGGACTTAAAGGACCCGCCCTGCTTTAATAGGGGGTAAAAATGTTACACGGATATTTTATATTCTTAACTGAGTGTATTCTTTAATAGTTGTTAAAAATATGATAACAAACTATAGTATAGAAAAAGCAATATATTTTTAATGGCACTCCCTTTGGCTTATCAAACAAGAATAAGAAGGAACAATTTAAATGAAGAACTCCCCTCCAATGTAACTCGCTTACATGACTTTGAACTTTGTTTATTCTGTTGCTCTTTTTCTTCCCACGTGGCTTGCTTTCTCACTCAGTGTTTATAAACTAACTTGTGATTAAATGATTCATTCCCTCTCAAAAATATTAACATATCTAAATTATGAGTTTCTCCTTTAATAGAGTGAGAAGAGTACAACGTTTATGGTTGAAGACAAATATACGCTTAATAACAGATAGGGGGGACAAATAAATATAATAATTACATATCAAACTCATATTTAAATCAGATCCCCATCTAACTTAATTGGGGAATTAGAATTTCATTAATATGTACATAAATCATTTATTAGAATGAGACGCCTTCTTTTTTTGGCCCCCCTTCTCCTCTCTCATTTTTTATTTCTAAACAAACAAATAGGCTTGTTTGTAGACATGTTTTCTTTTTTATTAATATCATTTAATCAGAACACCAGGAAGACATCATATAGCGGCTGAAATGACAGACATGACATATCGAGATTTAGATTCGATCATGTCTTGTGATTTTTCATTTATGTACTTATTTATTTTATTTATTTATTAAATCTTTCACCTTTAATATTTAAACGATCTGTGCGCGTCCGGGCCTGAACGATACAATTTATTTCAATTAAAAGTATATTGGGTTTCATTATAAGCTGCACTCTTCTATTGTTATTACGTATATTCAACTTGACCATATCGCCACATATTGTTCAGTTAAAATTATATTATCCTCTAATTAACTTGAACATTGCGGCAATAGGCGAGAACACGAGAAGACGCCCTTGGGCTTGGTGTAGTTTGTAGCGCGACTGCCTTGTATACCAATGGTCGCGGGTTCGGATCCCAGGCAGTCCGATGATTTTATATAAGCTATTTGGATACCAAATGGCTTAAATAAGAATGCTTAGACCCCAAATAATATATATTCATAACGGTTATCGTATAAAGTCTTATATGGCCTAAGTTGCCGAAACGACTGTGTGCGTGAGTGTGAGTGTGAATGGGAAAAAATTGTTTAAAAAAAAAAAAACACGAGAAGACATACGAAACCCTATGCCCTTATACTCGTACTTTGCTACTCTATAATATAAATTCTACTTTTTTCCCAAAATGGAATCAAATAAAATATCCAACAATTCTTAGATAAAACAATTACTTTTTATTTATTTTTGCACTTTTTGATCTGTACCTTAAATTTCTATTTTTTTTCATTGCAAAGTAAATTTATTATTATTTCTCTATTGGATTATTATTCCCTTGAAAGCATTTATTTATTTTTTTTACTATAGAGAGACAGATGACTCGGTTCTTTTCAATTTTTTTTTCACTTCATCTTATAACAAATCACTTGCAACAAGAAAAGAAATATCTTAAATCTATTCTCTCCATTCATTTAATTAAATATAAAATATTTCCAATTGATTTTTAACAATAAAAAATAACGCTCTTTCTCTAATTGAAACATCGTAGGTTTTGTTGTATGATGATGATCTTTATAGTTATTTGAACTCAACACTAATTGAGTGATTGATTTAATAGAATAGAGAAGTTTGTTGTTTATTTTTTTTTTTTTTGTAATGTAATGTATATTTTGAGAGGACTTGTAGTTGTCTATTTAAAAAAAATTAATTTTTTATTATTTCTTTTGTTAAAATTATAATTGAGATTTTTTAAAATTTAATTAGCTAGCGGTCCCACAATTCATTAATTTTCGAAAATTCCAATGTTTGAATGTCATATTCTCAATCACTCGGATAATTTTTTTTATAGTATTTCAATTGAAAGCTTATCTACGAGTGAAAGTCTAGTGCTGGCTGGATCGCAAAATCCTATTCTAAAATTCTTCGCATGGGAAAACGTAGGCACATAGGCCTATACAGTACAATTCAGTACAATACAATAAGGCATGGATCGATCCTTTTGGATTTAAATCTGAAGTTCCGATCCAATTCAGAATCGAAACGGGGAAGAATCTTGGATCTGGATCCAAATCATTTTTGCCCTCTGGATCTAGGATTGGATCGCTAAACCTTTTCAAAGGATTATAAATCCTGGATTTTTGCGATCCTTTTCAAAGAATTATCAATCCTTTAAAACTTCTTATTTATCAGACTCAGGAGGAATAAAACCAGCGTTGTCGAACACCTTTATACACTTTTATTCTAAGCAGACGTTTCGGTAAACATACGGTTGCCATCTTCAGTGCCAATGATGGTAACCGTTATGGTTACCGAAACGTCTGCTTAGAATAAAAGTGTAAAGGGATTCGACAACGCTGGTTTTATTACTCCCGACTCTAATCTCACATACCTAGCATACAATTTAATTTACTTTTTATTTATCTTTCATTCAAACTTCTAAAAATGTGCCAATTTAGCTGAAGGAATAGATTTTAATTAGGCAATTTTATTAGAAACTGGATCGGATTTTCGCATCACCGATGGGAACAGCGATCATTTTTCTAAATACGATCGGATTGTCTGATCTTGTTGGATCTCTGACTCGGTTAATCCTTTGGCAACACCGGATCGGATTAGTGGATCGGTTCGTCTGAACTGCCCGAATCTGCGAATAAGATCGGAAAAGGATTTTGCCCCATCTCTCATTACAATATTTAATTTTAATTTCATCAATAATTGGGGTATTATCCATTTTTTTTGGAAATGATCAATTAGTAGACTATTTCAATTGAAGGCTATAAAAGGGCCTTACTTAGGCTTTCAGCTAAAAATCAAGCGTTTAATTTATTTCTTGTCTAATTAATAAGAATATTAAAATTATTATTACATGTGTTTCGATATATGTAATTACCATGAAACATAAATACGATAGTTTAAAAAAGGAAGACACTGAAATTAAACAAATATTTAGATAATAAAGGAAATAAAATTGAAGAAACCAGTCTGGCAAGAAATTAAAATTTTCTTTAAGACAAGTATTTCATTTAACATATTCACTTTACATATCTTAAAACATTTCAAAGAAAATATTATAAGTTTCTATTTATTTTGATAATCCAAACAGTAGGCATAGTGGGAGATAAAATCCCCCACTCATCATTTACTTATCTCGTCACTGTCAAAAAATGTAATACATTTTATAAAAAATTTTAATTCAAACGTACATATTTTCCAAAAAAAAAAAAAAAAAAAAAATTACCGATTATCCAAGTGGACCATGAAAAATAAGCTTACGAGTGACGTGATAAATAGAAGAAACATTCTTTTAACCTGTAGTTTGGTTTGTTATTTAATTTGTTCATCGATTGAGGCACGCATTTTTCATTGTATTTATTTAACATAAATAAAAAGAACGTAGGCGGGAATTAGAAAACGCAAACATTTACAAGCCAAAGGAGTCATTAAATTTGGATTGAATCTGTTAAACGGTTCGATTGAAATCAAAAAAAATTTTTTTTTTTAAGAGAATAAACATTTTACATTATTTATCTCTTCTTGTACCGTTTCAAGATAAAACCTTATTGCTGCGGGGGAGTAGGCAATGAGCATAAAAATGCACTTTTCGATAAAAGATGGATTGTATCTGGTCATGTGAGTGAGGAGAAGATAGAAATTTGGCCAATCTTTCAAGATATTTTATCACTAAAGATTTTCTTTCAATTTAATTTTTTTGGATACACTTCTCTATAATAGCGGAAGCAAATTCCACCCTGCTGAGAATTAGTGGGCCTATCTATACGCCAGGGGTAGCGAACCTTTTTCAAATGCAATGTCACACTCTAAAATAGTGGAGAGACCTTTCGATTAAACAAGGGCCGCAAAGTTGTTAAAACCGAAACAGGTTTTTTGTTAAAACTTTTCTAACCATTAAACCCGGGGTTTCTCGAAAACCGAAAGTAATTTTTTTTTTTCACGATAAGTTACTAATTGATTTTATTTTCTGTCAATTATTATTTATTTTAATTTTTTGAATAGCCTAAGTCAGCTACCAGAGATGAAAGATGAATAAATCACCCCGTTTAACAAATCAAAATATTATTTTTCTCTTTATACCCGTAGTAAATAGAGAAAAATAAATTTTACAAAAAAAGTTATTGTTTCTTTTTTTTTAATTAAATTTTCAACGTTGGATAATTTTTTAAAGCAATCTGAGTTCAAACACGAGTTGTGTTGCAACATTAGATTCTTAATCTGAATCTTATCCGATTAACCATTCACCATTTAAAAAATGTTTTATTTAGAAATTTTATTTAAGCCATTTGGATACCAGATGGCTTAAATAAGAATGCCTGGACCCCAAATATGTATATTAATCAAAAACGGATATCGTAAAAGTCTTATATGGCCTGAGTTGCCGAAAAGACTGTGTGAATGTGTGAGTGTGAGTGTGAATGAGAAAAAAGTGTGAGTGTTTTAAAAAAACAAAATCATTTATGTATATTTGAAGAAATTTGTTGAATTTTATAACCCATATGTATATATTGTAATGATTAATGTATGAAGTTAAGAACTCCTTTAATCAGGTCGGGATAATAAACATTTATTTAATATCAACTATCGTAGCAATCGTTATTATATGAAATTTAATTTTATAAATAAATAAATAGGAAGGGATAATTTAAATAGTAAAGAGAAAGAGAGAGATGAATAGTAAGAAGTAGGATATGTGCCGGTGTGCAGGGATGAATCACCAAAAGGGGGAATGACCTGCTAGGGAGTCGGAGGTGTTTGATCACGACGTCAATTAATCACCAGCAGCAGCCACAGGTCATCGAATGTCCAAAAAGGACAGACGAACAGACAGGTCTCTCGGCGCCCAAACGAAAAACAAAAACAAAAACAAAAAACCCAAATTTATTGGTTCAATCAAAACAAGACATGAGACAAGTATTCAGAATATCTTTAAAAAAGTTGGAATTATTTTTTTTAGAATGAATGGTGAAAAAAATCAAACACGGAATTTTATTAGTAGGTTATACCCTAGTATGATAACAGAAAAAAAAAAACATTCTTCCCCCAACACTGGTTTTTTCAAGTGATTAGACCTTAAATTTTAAACGTATAAATATTAAATGCGAATTATATGAAGTTGGCACACACCATTTGATAATATTAAATAGGTAAAATTAATTAAAAAAAAAAAATTCACTAGGTGATATGTTTCAATATACATATTTATTGGTTTAAATATTGGAGACGAAGGATAACTCGACACTTTGGTCCGGTTGATTCAGATCTAGTCAACTAGCAAAACTTATTCGACCTCTAGCAAATCACCGAGAAATAGTAAACAATGTTTTCGTGGCAACTATTTCTCCTATCTTTCCTATGAAATACAAGGGTAAAGTGGTCTTCATAAGATTTCAAGGGCAAAATGAGAATATAGATTTTAAAGAGAATCTAAAAATAATTGATTTATGAATTTTAAACAAAATCGTTGGAGTGAATTTTGAGAAAATTAAAAAAAAAAACTGAAAAATTACATCAGTAAAGTTCTAGTACTCTTTTGCCAATTTTGTTCAAAAGCTTCGTGTCACGTTCCAGGGGCGAATGTTACCTACTTATAAGCATGGTCTTAGATTCCGAAGAGAGGCCATGCATATACTCCATCTTACCAGGCTTGTGCAGGGAATTGTCGATGATCCTTTATTCATTGTCCCTTCTAAACTTCCACACTCCTTCAATGACCACTCGAAGGCGCGATCTATTCTATTTACCGCAACCTAGAATAATTTTTGAAAAGATACCCCCTATATAGGATGTGCGAACTTTATGATAAGGAATACAATCAGCTTGACCTTTTCTTCCGAACACCTAAAACTCTGAAGGATGTTATTTCTGTGATGAATTGAATGGTAAATATATTTTGAAATTTTGTAACCTGTCAATAAGTGGCTTTAAGCTGTTGTGCAGTGTATTTAATAAATAAATAATGTTTTATCTAGAGCCACCCGAGTAAAAATAATTAAAAATGATCGAGGAATACACAAGCCCGCAGCAGGTAAACAGCATAGTGAACCTTGAGGGACACACAGGGATACACACGCCCGCGCCAGGGACACACAGTAGATAGAAAGTGACCAGAAGAAAAATGTGTGTCCCTGGTACGGGCGTGTGTATCCCTGGTGTGGGCGTGTATATCCCTGTGTGTCCCTCAAGGTTCACTATGCTGTTACCTGCTGCGGGCGTGTGTATCCCTCGATCATTTTTAATCATTTTTACTCAGGAACATTTAAGGGTGATTTATAAATCCCACCCTTGATTATGGTTAAAAAGAATGAGGAAATGTTACTAATAAAATAATTTTTCACATGAATTATTTTTGAGCAATTAAAATATTCTAATAAATTATCATCAAATTAATTAATTTTTTTTTCTTTCACAAATTCCATTTGACACTCGGCAATAAAATTTTAATGCATCCTGTCCTCTTGCACTTGATATACAATTTTTTGTTGTTTTAATTTTCCAAGTACCGCTAATTCCATTCTAATTGATTTCTCAATTTTTTCCCATGTTCACTCCGTTATTTTCGTTACAATTCTAAATTATTTTATCTTCGTTTCCTCGCCAAATTCTATTAATATAGAATCCGCCCTACCCCCCCCCCTGAATTGGACACACCATTCATAATAACAAAAACTCCCTTCATATTTAATTATTACATTTTTCTCTCTATTAAAAAACATTTTTGTTCATGTTTATTTTCCCGGACTCTAGCTTATTTTTAAACCCACTCCAGGCCTCTTACAATTATAGGCTGTGAAAAGTAAACTCTTTCTTTTCGTTGGGTGTTTCCCAGTGGGAACTGCATACAAACCCCTCGCGGTTGCATTATCTGCCTCCCAATGCCCTCATTATCAACTTCTCCAATTCATGCCTACATGGTAATTCAACAACTATTTCATTTTAATGTTTTTATTTAAAGGTTCCACGTAATGAAAAAATACACAATGCTAAAGGTATTTCTTTAGAATAGAATTGAAAAAATTAAATCTTATCTCGTTCAAAACCCACTCAGAGGTTCTTGCCCTTTTTGTCTGCTTTTTGTTAATAGAGGACAATCATTAACGATGAATATTTTTCTTCTCGATAATATCCCGTAAAAAAAAAGGTTAAATTTAATCTAACATTTTCTAATTTTAATATGATGTATGAATAATGACTAAAAGCTACCCGATTTAAGACTATATCTCTTTAATTCAAACTCCCCCGGTGGCCTTCTAAACCAAGGGTCGTGGGTTCGGATCCCAGGAAGTCGGATGATTTTATTTAAGCCATTTGGATACCAAATGGCTTGAATAAGAATGCCTGGACCCCCAAAAGATATATACATTTAATAACGGTTATCGTAATGTGGTGTGAGTGTGAATGAGGGGAAAAAAAAACTCTCCCTGGCTGTTGCCAGAGAATTTTTTTCGGGGATGGTTCGTATGATCTTAGAGGTAATCCTCCTTTCCCAAATGAATAAATTAAAAAAAATATCAATCGATGATCAGGCGCATGCTAATTTACAATGGAGAAAAAAAAAATCCAAAAAAGTAAGTAATAATACATTTTTTATTGGTTAAAGTGGTTCTCGTATTTCTTCAAAATTTTCATTAGTTTTACATATATCTCGATTAAATTGGCTTTCCGCCATCTTTTTTTAGACCAATAAAGAGAAGTGAGCGTGAATTTTTCCTGAAAAACTTGGCAATAATAATGAAATTTTACTTACCGTATTCTAGACATCAGCTGTGCCATCTATGAATCGCGTGGTCAAGTTTGGAACTATATATTTAATATCTCGACTCAAAAAATCTGGTCCGACAAGCACAAGCCCTTGGGCAAGAGAAAGTGGTGTGCTGAAGCCATTCACACCAGATTTTTTTAATAATGCATATTGAATGGACAACACGTCATACAACTTTCAATTATCGAATGTAAGAAAAAGTTGTGTATTGTGCGGCTAGCCCCACCATTAATTTCCCCATCGTAAATTTAAATTTAAAAAAATGTAAACTAGATTCAATTTTATTGAAAAAAAAAAAAAAAAAAATCGAATACATAAAATTGTGAATACTAATTCTAAAAAATAACTAATACTAAGCGATGGATTCAAATTTCAAAAAACAATGTTCGAAAAAATGGTAGTCTGAAAGAGAAAAAAGTACATTAAGAAAATTTGCGATATTTATAGAGCTACTAAATAACGAGGAAGAAGGGAGGAGGGAGGGGAGAATGTATCACAGCCCAAAGTTTAATAGATACAGTAATTTTAACGAATAAATCCAAATTTTATCTTAATCTAGAAAGAAAGGAGTTCAGAGCCAAACATTTTTTTGGTCCATACCCTTTCTTTTTTCTGTCATTTTTTCAAGCCGTAAATTTTTCAAAAAATTAATTCAGGCGTTGAATTCTTTGTCAAAATATCAGCTTCTAGTTCTTTCGATCCAAAGTGTTCCAAAATTAATTGTTGGATTCACTTATAATTCATATTCTTTGGTATTGTTTATTTCTATTGTTGTGTTAAAAAATATATTCAGTTAAAATAAATAATCTAAAATGTAAACACGTTCTATTTTATTAAATAAGAAAGTATTAAGTATGTTAATAAAACTACAAATCCACGACAAATTGGTAGCAGAGCGTAGTTGTTAGTAGCTTCGTTGAAAATAATGGATAATTTAATCAAATCCCCAAACTAAATGAAAATAATTTTGTGAGCTGGAACTTCAGGATTTATGCAATCCTACAAGGTAAAGATTTGGAAAAATATTTAATAGAAGAGCCTCTTGCTGAACCAGGATTACTTCAGGCTTGGAAGAAAAAAGATGCGATGGCAGTAGCGTATCCAGGTGGGGCGGGGCGCCCCCCCCCCTCCTCCCCCCAGGCGCATCGCTTTTGGGCCCCTCACGTATACCATTTTCGCAAAATCTACGGCTTATTTTGAAATTTCAGAATAAATTCATTTTATATCACAAAACCGGAGAAAAATTACAAAAAAGCCCGACCGATTACTAAAAAAAAGGTCGAACGAAAACGGCGCCCCAGTTGAGCTTCGCCTCCTCCGCCCTCAATGGCTAGTTACGCCGCTGTGCGATGGCCAAAAGTATTTTAACATGTGCAATGGATGACGGACAGGTTTCTTTAATATTAACTTGCGGCACATCAAAAGAAATTTGGGAATCGCTCAAGAAAAGATATGAAGTGGACTTAACCAGAAAATCGATTGAAGCCAAAAATGATGTCTTAAGGTTAGTAATGAAAAAGGAAAAATCTTGGAAGGAATATCTCTTAAGGGGTGAAAAATTATTAGAAAGTGCAAGAATCTTAGGCGGAAAAATAGAAGACGAAGAATTTATTGTAGCGTTAATAAAAGAGGTACAATCTAGTTGCAATGCAATTTGATAATTTTAAGAAACCAACTATGGCGGATGTATATAGAATTTTTCAATGTCATGAAGAGCGTCAAGAAAAGAAGATTCTCCCAACAGAGTGCTTTTAAGGCATCATTTAATAAAACGTAACAATAAGAATTGTAGGAATTTCTCTCAAAAGAAATGTTGGTTTTGTAAAAAGATGGATCACTGGACTTCAGAATGTTGGTTTAATCCAAAAAATTCCAATAAAGAAAATAAAGAAAAATCAACTAATTATAAGAACAAAACTCAAAATGCCAAAGTAGCAGAAAAAGTCACTGATGGTACAGAAGAATATGCGTGGACAGTAAATAAGGCTACACCACAAGTGAAAAATGAAAATCAATGGATTATTGATAGTGGGGCAACAAGCCATATGACATCAAAACTAAAATTAATTACAAAACCCAGACATGAATTCAGAAAGCAATGGTGATGTGAAAATGAAAAATGAAAACAAAGAAGATTTTTTAATGAAAGATGTCCTATATGTACCTAAATTGAAAGGAAATTTAATATCATTTACAAAATTGACTGAATCAGATCAAAAAGTAATTTTTAGTTCATCTGGAGGAGTGATCAAGAATAAAAATAATGAAACGTTAATTAAAGCAAGAAAGATAGTTTTAATGTTGTTAATCAAGAAGATGAAGAATGTAATTTAAGTGAAAATTTTTCAAGAAATTCGAAAATGAATTGGCATAGAAGATTAGGACATGTGAATGAAAAGTATATGAATTTAATGAAGAAAAAAGATATGGTAAGCTTATATGAAATGAATTTTAGATTTTAGATAAAGAAAATTTTGAAGATTGTGTATAAAAGCAAAATATTCAAGAAAGCCGTTCAAAGAAATAAAATATAAATTGACAACGAAGCCCCTTGAATTATTACATGTTGATTTAATTGGTCCAGTTAATCAATTATCACTTGGAGGATCAAAATATATATTAACAATCGTGGATGATTATTCAAGAAAAATTTTTACTTATTTTTTAGCAAAGAAGTCTGAAACATATGACAAGTTGAAAGAATTTATTAGAAAGATTAAAAATATGTATAAGCAAATTAATCCCGACGAATATAAAAACGATTGTTGTAGTCCTGTTACTGGAACTGTGAAGTTTTCAGAAGATTCTGATGGAGTATTAATTCTAATCACTTCCTCTTCCTCTTCTGGAATTTCAATCTGAAATATAACCAAAAATATTTATTAGTTACTTTTTTTTTTTTTAATAATTTTCATAGAAATTTTTAAGAAGAAAGGTTTAAAAAATGACCTTTACAAACTTACACTGATATAATCCGGAGGAGTTAATTTATATTTTTTATGAAATCCCTTTCTTCATGTATTGTTTGAAAAAAAAAATGAAAAAATATTTACAACGCCATCTTGCCCTTTAATTAGGACTTGAATGAAATGTTGCATTCATTCAACTGGGGCACCGCTAAGAGCTGGTCTTCTATCCGACGAAGTTGAAGCCCATGGTAGATGAGAAGGTCTGGCTGGGCCTTTTGTGGAGAACAGAGTTGGGCACCAACTAAATGTTGATTAAAAATTTAGTTAAAATAAACAAATCATATCAAGAATCTAGTATGCTTTATTTAATTTGAGTAAAAATTTAGTTAAACTAAAAAAAAACAAATCAGATTTCTGATTAATTTGATTAAAAATTTAATTAAATTAATTTTAATCAGATAAATAAAATTAACTAAATTTTGATTAATATATATTTTTTTAATATTTAATGATTTATTTTATAGTTTTTTGACCTTTAGTTCAGCAACTAGTGAGCTGATTTTAAAAAATTTGGACCACTTCAGGTCGCCAATGCTTAAAATAAAACAAATATTATATTCCATTCTTAAAATGTTAAATTCAAAATTACTTACAGCTTTCCGCCTCCATCGGATCATTTTATTCAAGAAGGGAGACAAATTAAAAATCGAATTCAAATTTTAAAAAAAATTTCAAAAAAATTTTATACGATCATCTAGAGGATGATTTGAATTTTAAACGTACCCAGTAATAGGTGAAGTGGGCGTTCAGATTATTAATTAAATCGCAAAATTTAATTTGCCACCCCCTTCTTAAAATTTTCTATACAAAATTCATACTATTTTACCTTTTTTTTTTTAGTAAATCTTCCTTTAATTGCCGCCCCCAGATATCTGCCGCCCGGGGCACATGCCCCCACTCCCCTAGATCCGGCCCTGATGTAGGGCCTACTACTCGAAGCTCGATATTTTTCTAAAGCCTAATTTAAATATGACATCCAATGGTAAAAAATTTTCAACGTACGCCACTTAGCAATTAGAATCTAAATTAAATCAGATTAAAATTACTTTTTATCTGACTGGCATGGATCCGAACCCACATTCATCGGATTTAATCAATACGCTGATTTCAATTTGACATTACAGTATTAACTTTTTGGAGAAAGTATTTATTTGGTCAAATGATTTGCACTTGAAGGAGAAAAAAATGTTCCGCCCGGTGGAAAGGGGGAAAAAATTTAGTCTCCCTAAAAAAAAAGGTAAAATGATTTTCACGGGAGGGGAACAAAATTTCCCGCAGTGCGGAAAAAATTTCAAAAAAAAAAAGGTAAAATGATATGAATTTTGTATAGGAAATACATGTTTCGGTTTCGGTTACGGTTTCGGCCGAAACTAAGATTGAGGCCGAAATTCGGTTTCGGTTTCGGCTGAAAATCTTGTTTCGGTCGGACCCCAATAAATATATTGAATATATCCAGGGCCCCCCACCCCACCCCTCCTTTCATATTATGTCATTGATGCTAGAAAAAGTTCACTTCCTTCATGAGTTTTTATTTCTCATAAAAGATCAGATGAAAAAAATACATAAATCTATAAATAAAACCTAAATCAAGAGATTTTGAATTTTCCTTATTATATTGATAGGAAACGTTTTTTAAAGTAAAGGGTTGAGTGTATAGGGTTATTCCCGAGAATTCTCGGGAAATTCTATAGATTTTTTTTCCTGAATACCGGAAAAAGAAATTATGATTATAAAATTTTAATCTTTCTTTAGATTTGAGTCAAAAATTTTCTCGCCTCTAAAATTTTGCAACCCTAGCCCCTGGCCTAACCATATATTCACACGAATAATGGTAATTCTTGCTGCTTAGAGGGGGTGGGGGGTTGAAATACGAATATATTTATAAATTATGCATAATATAGTTAAGTAAAATTTGTTAATTTCTTGAATAACTGTGATATGTTCACGTTTCATAATAACTAATTTCCAGGGCCGTATTTAGAATAAAATAGAATATAGAATATTATTTTATTTTGGCTCTGAGGACTTTTCTGAGATGTGCATTTAATATTTTAATATTTATTTACGAAGTAAATAAAGTCAGTGTTGGGGAGGTTGAAGGGGAGGGGGCGGCAAGAGTCCACTGCCTAGAAACGGCAAATGCCTAAATCCGCGCCTGCTGAACCCCTTTTCCTATTTTGCCGGCCCTGAAAAAAATAAACAAATACATATATCAGTTGAAAAAAATTCGGGAATTAGGGACTTCTTCTAGACTCTTTCTTATATTCTACAAATGCGTGATTATTCTTTTTTATTAACTCTTATTGGATTCTTGATTTTTTTCCCAAATAGCGGTGTGGGGAAGGGATGGATCTTTTTCTTCGTTAATTATCACAAAAACGTCAAATAATAAACTTTTTAAATAGTATAATTTATCATAAAATGACAAAAAAAATTTTGAAAAAACTTATAAGATAAAATACTATTTACGATTGAAGTCGTATTTACAATTACAAAAAATTTAAATAAAAATTGAAAGCGTTTCTTATTTATTGTATAATTATAGGCCTACATTTAATTATTAATCAAATATAAAGTTTTTCCAGGAGCGTAAATTGGCTCATTTGTTGTCCCTTAATGCAGGCTCTTGTGATTATTATTGTTTATTTAAAAAATGAGAGGGAAAATAAAAAGCTAGTTGTTTACTTGTTCGAGGGAATTTTAATTTGTAATAGGACTACTCTTTATCTTACGCGGTAGCTATTTACAGTGATTGAATTCATTCCATATATTTAGCTCAATGTGTTATTATTTGTTTGGTCATTTTGCGGCCGGCGGGACGAAAATGCCAATAATTTCGGCAATTCTTTCGATCACTAGGAAATGAACCGACCGCCTCAAAGGGAGGATCTTTGTTTACCATATTAGGCCAAGTTTACCTAATTTGGCAACAGCGACTTCTAAATATGGAAGTGGGGGGACGTCTTTATATAGAATACAGTATTCATCCGCGTATATGGATCTCTTATTGAATTTAGGTAAAATAGAATTCGTAATTACAGAGGGGTAGTTTTCAAGCCGGGTTGAAGTACTGAGGGTC
This sequence comes from Euborellia annulipes, assembly GCA_023213315.1. NCBI lineage: Eukaryota > Metazoa > Arthropoda > Insecta > Dermaptera > Anisolabididae > Euborellia > Euborellia annulipes. Next base: position 72,377 of record JAKCPI010011909.1, on the reverse strand, counting down.
GTTATTAAGCTGACATTTTAGATTTGAAGAGTTGATGAGATAAATGGGAGGGCGTAGGAACTACTTGGCGACGCGCGCGCCATCTATGCTGGCGGCGACTGCGCGGCTCGTAGGTCAAATTACGAGCAGTTGCGGGACGGCAATGCAGCTGAGTGTTTCGTTGTGCGTCTCGCCAACTGTCAGTTAGTTGTTCTAACCTCAAAAGTGCACGTCAATGTCAAGTGTGTGAAACAATGAATACACCGAGCGGTGGTGGAAGGGATTCACGTTATAATATGGTTTATAATAATAATATGTCGTTGCTAAGTGGTGATGGTTCGCCGGAGATGTATGGCCAACAGCAGCCAACGGGTCCGCCGCATAGCCGGCCGTCAACGTCGGTCAGCCGGCCGACCATGGGCTTGCCAGGCAGCTGTGGCGTTGGCTTAAGCCGTGGAATTAAACGTGACTCGTCCGAGGTGTGTTATGACACGGACGTGGGCACAGGCCGCGGTACTCTTACCTCCCAAACGATGGGACTCGTCGCCGGTGAATGTAGTGGCGTGGACATTGCCGACGATACATTCGCACAAACTCAGAAAAAAAGTCCCCCGCCAAATGGCAAAAAAACCAAAGGCCGGGTTAAAATTAAAATGGAATATATTGACAACAAATTGCGCCGGTATACAACTTTTTCGAAACGAAAGACTGGCATCATGAAAAAGGTACGTCACGTGCTGGAATGTGAAAACTGTCACACCTGTGCATGCTTTCTCAAAATTCCCCGGTTAGGTTACCCAAAACTATATGAAACAAATATAAATCTGATAGTGAAACTAAAAACAAACCATTGGTCATAAGCAAATCCACGTTTGACAAGAGATTTGTTTATTAAGAGCAGATTTATCATTGATATTGCCTCAGGGCTGACTGCCTCATAACCTCTCTCTCCTCTCACGCTCATTCTCTTCTCTGAATATCAAACTGAAACGGACAACAAATGTTTTTATTAAATGAAAAACTGGATTAATATTCCTTTTTCAAAAATAAAATAACCATTTCGGTAAATTCATTTATATATGTATATATATAAACATGTATAAACTTTTCCAAAAACATCATCTTGACAATCTCATCACATTTTTATCATTTTAAATAAATATTCATATAATATTTAGAAAAATATAAATTAATAATGATTTCTATTATTTTTTAAAATTGTATTTATTTATATTTATTAAATTAATTATATAAATATAATTATTTTCATCAACTTCCTCATTTTGACATTTCATAAAATTAATCAATTTGTATTATTTAACCAAAATTCTTTTTTAATCATTTTAATATCATTATATTGGTCTTTTTTTTATTTAATATTTTTTGGATTCGTTATTTTTTTCTTCATTATTTGCATATAGTATCTGAGATAATTAGAATGTTTTTATAAACAGTGACAACTCACATTAACTTTTGATTTTTATCATTTTAAATAAATTGAGAGAAATTTTATTATTTTTTCTAAACCAGATATATTCAACTTTTTGCAACATTTTTTTTTTGAATTGCTTTTTACCATCAATATTTTACTTTATTAAATTTATATCTCATTTTATAATTTTTTAATGCGATTTCATCAATATTTTTAACTTCATTCTTTTTGTAAACAAATCAAAAACATTTCCATAAGATGCAAAAACATTAAATAAATATTAAATTAGAAATCAGGGTCTGGGATCTCTGAATTTCTAAGGTTGTCATTTAATGGTGATTTTGAAAATTTAATCTTGACAAATTTAAAAAAATTCTATTAAATTTCATAAAAAGCAACTTACTTCATTTCGAAAAAGTTTAATTAAAGATGAATTTAAAATTATAAAAGAAAAACAAATAACTTCACTTTGATATTTTGCTTATGAATTCTTTCCTCCCCATCCCTCAAGTCAAATGACATCTCTCTTTACTATCAATGTTTTTTTTTCCAATATATACTGTATATTTTAGTCCAAAAGTACTTCCCCTTACAATGTCATGGCATATAGGCCTAGTCAATATATATATATATATATATATATATAACTGTGATAGGTTTTTTATATTGATTTTTAAACATATATTTATTTTCTTTAAATTTCTAATCAGCAAGTTGTTATTTTCATATAGTTTCATTCACATATTTGAATTTACTTTCCTCTTTAAAACAAAATGAACTGAATTTTTTGGATGAATTTATTTCTAAGTCGGAGTCAAAAAAAATTCAAAACATATGTTGTTTCTTTTATTAGGCCTTTTCAGGCTAGAGCCTTAAAAATACTCCGGCTTAGAAATAATTCCAGCCACAAAGACATACCTCACAATGAATTTATTTAAGAAAATATATAGGCCGCCGCTATTTCTTTCTTGTTTATAATAATACCTTTATAATTATTTTTGTTTAATTTTGGAACCGCAATTATTATTCACTCTATATCTATTTTTATTAGATAATATTAACAGAAGCCGGTAGAGATTATTCTGAAAGAATAATAAACATCTACTTTCTTTTGATAGCTTTTGTTGTTAATCAGCTCACAAAATATCAAAAGAATTGCATATGTTAAGCATCTTTTTTGTTGATTCAACAAAATTGCATTTCTTTGAATTAATTTATTCATTCACTTTAATTTAATTTGGTATAGCCTATGCTCTCTTAATTTCCTCAATTTTATTTACCATTTGACGCCTCAGTACGGACAACAGTATTTTTGACAATTTATCTTATATTTATATATTTCATTTATTTACTTATCCGCGTCATGTGTTAGTGCTTTTTAGTCATCAGCATCATGTTCAAATCTCGGAATGCATGTCTGTCTGTCTGCCTAAGTCTGAGTGTTTGAGTGGGAAGTAAGATAGATAGCATCCAAGAGGAGAGGGATACCTCTATTCTACTCTCAATGCCTGTCTGTTAACAAAATGTTTATTCAGACACTTGGCCTAAAATTTAATTACATATTAGTTCTATGACTTCTTTCCTTTTTAAGAAAATTTTCTATATATTAAATTTGAATTTCTATTTTATTATATATATATGAAGACAAAAGTAAATTTCATATTCAAATCACTTTGTATCGTTTAAATATATTTCATAGTGAGGAATTGTTCTTTCATATGAATAAGAAACCCATTCTGTTATCAAAAACAAAATGAGATTGAGCGCTAAAGGGAAAAATGTAAATATATTTAAAGAAAGTTTTGTGGAAATTTATTTCCTATAGTACTGTATCACATCTGTCAACAAATAAATTTATTGACAAAAAGATAATGATTCGGCTTATATTCATTTAATTATCATAATATATAGCATATATCTTGTCTTGAATAAATTCTTTATCGAAAGTTTTAAATGTGTGATAGGTTTTTATTTTTTACAAATTTCGTGCAAACATTCTATATATATACCCGCGGTATAAAAGGCAAAAAGGCAGGCGCGCTACCAACTACACCAAGCCCGATGGCTGGGGAATATTATTAGTCTCAATTATTTAAATAAAATCCCTAAGCATAATTTTTACTATAAATAATTAAACTACTTTATCAAATGATACATTTTTTGACAACAAAATTATATTCACTTTTCATTTTGGATTTGCTTGCTAGTAAATGAATACAATAATAAATAAACCTTTCCATTATATAAAAGGATTATAAAAAATTTGAATTTACTATAGAAATCATAAATATAATAAGAAATGAAATGAATATCATAGTGATGAGCTCCGCAGACCACTTTTGAAGGCCCTTGCATATAAATGTACTAGTAAATAATTAACAATAAGTATTTAGTATAATTATATTTTGAAAGATTTTAAATAGTTATCAGTAAAATTGTTTTTTTTTTTAACTCTGGTTTAAATAAACATAAACTCACAATATACTACCGACAATTATAATTGTTTCCTATATATAAGCTTATATAATGTCATTTGTTACATATAGATCTTGGGGTAATCCTAAATATTTCAAATGATTTAACATTTGTACAGTGAGGGTCAATATTATGTCCCACCCATGCCTTTTCTACTTGTGATTATATCATTGTTTTAAAAAAATATATATATTTTTAATGGAAACTTTCATGGTTCAAACCTAGAAAATTTCCAATAAGGATTTTTATTATAAAAACAATTAAATAATCACAAGTAAAAATGCATGGGTGGGACTTAATATTGGTTCTCACTGTACCAAATTATCACAAATTTTGAATATTAACTAAAATTATGGCAAACGTCAAACAGTTTTCTTGTTTAATTTTGTGAGACTCACCTCACCTGTCGGCCTATATAATTTACACCTACCTTCGAAGTGACCTAATTTTTTCTCTGGTGATCTTTTGTTTGTTTTTGTTTTTTTTTTTTGCAAAACTTGCAAAAGCTGAAGGATTCTCGTTAGGAGGGCCTTGAAACTAAAATCACTTAAAATTTATTAGCAGTATCCTTAATATTGCCATCTTAAAAATTTAGGACTTCTGACCCGGGCTTTGTGTTTCCATAGTGATTAAATTTAAGCACACTCTATCTTTCAACATGTTATTAATTTATTGTCCTTATTTAAACTGAACCAAAAAAATTCCGATACAAGTTTTTCATATTAAAAAAAATTTTAATAAGAAAGCCTGGACCTCAATATATATATATATACCAGGTATATATATTCATAATAAGGGTTATCGTTTAAAGTCTTATATGGCCTAAGTTGCCGAAAAGACTGTGTATGTGTGTGTGAATGTGAGTGTGAATGGGAAAAAAGTGTGTGTTTAAAAAAAAAATATTAAAAAAAAAAAAACAATGAAATAATCACATGCCAAATGCTTAATAGTGGTGCACGGTAAATATAATGAATGCATATAGACCTATAAAATTCATTTTTCATGCTTTGGTCAGAGCATAGAAAAATTTTGTTTTGATAAATCAGATTCAGAATATAGTTAGCGAATTCTATTTTGTTGATTAATTGAATTCCCCACCTGACGTTAAATCACAAATTCCTAACAAAGAATGTTTTTGTTTGTGTTTCAGGCATACGAACTGTCAACACTGACAGGCACTCAAGTGATGCTCTTAGTGGCCTCGGAGACTGGCCATGTGTATACGTTCGCGACACGTAAACTACAACCGATGATCACAAGTGAGGCAGGCAAAGCGTTAATCCAGACGTGTCTGAATTCACCTGATCCTCCGCCAACGAGCGCCGGTGGTGATCAACGTATGTCGGCAACGGGCTTCGAGGAGACCGAGCTTACATACAACATCAGCGACGAGGATCAGAAAGTAAGACAGCAGCTGTACCCAGGCGGAGGCGGTGCGACGAGTGGCCTGGCCGGTCTCACCCATGCCCAGCATCATTATCAGCACCCCGGGTCACCGCATCAGCAGCACCACCTAATGGCGCCACCGCATCCACTCGCACAATCACCTCCATCCCACCTGATACCCTGTTCGAGCCCTGGTCCTATGATGGGCACTGGTGGTTACCAACAACCTACACACGTATCCTGTCCAAGTCCCGCTTTACCTCCACATCCCGGCTATCCTCACATGTCACATTCACATCCACAGCGGTAGGCGTTCATCTCCTTTTATTCCCCCCCCGGCGCCTCTTGCTATTTATTTATTATTGGCGCCCTCCCCCCCCCCCCAACCCCCTTGTTGTGTTGTATATACCGTACATATTTTAAAAACAAACACGCCTAAAAGAGCCTGGGTGAGAATCTCTATTTATTATTATTATGCATGTGTCTTTGAATTATCTATTCCAATATGAATAGTATATTGTGTGTATATATATTCTATATATATATATAGAAAGAGAGATTGCAGAAATGCCGATACGTCGGCAAACTCTTTGAAGACACTTGCAAAAAAATTCATAGAAAGAGAAAAACAAAAATTTGTGCCACATTGTATGTTCTTCACACACTAATAGACGTTAATTATTATTGTCTTTCAATTTACGCTCAATTTGGTAAAGATATGACAATATTATATGAAATTAATTTTAATGACTCGGGAATTTTTTTTCTTTTTTTGCATGCATTGTGGCACGATGTTTGTCTCTTGGAACCAAAGTCCTTAGAATTCTGCAGGCTTTCAGGATTTGTTATTTTGCTAATATAAATAATAAAGATGACTCGATTGTCTTTTTTTTGTGTCTGTCTTTTTTTTTTTGAAATTTTGTAAATAAATACATGTAAATAATTCATAGACGAGTCTTGATAGAAAAATTTTTTTTTTATTTGTGCATAAATAACAAAATTCTGAAACGATTTTTTTTTTTAACCCGAACGACGTCATGATTAGATGCACACACATTGCCTGGATGTTCTATCCGCGGGAGGGCCCACGTGTGTCTGTCTGTCCCGCATGCCATGCTGTGTCCCTAGTCACGTGTCCGTCGCACCTCGACCGACCGATCTCTTATGGCAGGATTTTTTGCAAAAAAAATAAATTATTTTTTTAAGTGCCATATAAAAAAAAAAAAAAAAAAAATTATCATTTTAAAATTTCTCTTATTAGTGACGTCTTCGGCTGCATGCGTTATCATTTTTTTTTTATCATAATGCACGCCACTTCATTCCATTGTTTGTTGTTGTATTTACACACATCCCTTTTTTTATTTTGCACATAACACATGCATTTTAAAAATCAAATGTGTATAAAATATCTTGTATTTTTTTTTTAGATTGACGAATTGAAACTGCATTCTACATTGTTCGCACTCGATACAAATAAAAAAAAAAAAAAACATTCCAAAACTTGCTGCGCTTTGTAAATGCGCTTTCAATTCGTTTCATTTTTTTTTTGTTGTGTACCTCTTAAGTTTTCGATTAGTCAAGCATATAGTTATTAATTTCATTGTTTTGTTTTGTTTTAATGTGATTTAGTCAATTAATTTATGACTATTTTTTTACATATGTTTTTTTTAAAGCGAGCTTTAGATCCGATTTTGTCTCTCTCTCTCTCTCTTTCTCTCTATGTGTTTGTGATATAGAGAAAAAATTTGTCTTCTGTGATCTTATATATATATCACGTCACAATATATATAACTCATCTTCGCATCCCCACCACATCGAAATATTAAAAAAAAAATAATTTTCGAATCGAATTTTTTTAAACAAAATATACCAATCATCAATCGAATCACAGAATGATTTTAAATAATTGATTATTTAATTTAATTAAATCCGTCCATAGAATTTAGTTACCTGTTTTTCTTTTTTAATCATCCGAAATCTCCATCCTGATATTTTTATATAAAATATATTTTTGATTTTTATATATATATATGTGAAAAAAAGAGTATTTAATGAGTCCCACGTTGAATCCTGACTACCAAAACAAAAACGCTTGAGAAGAGAATAAACAAGTTGTGACCAAACCTACCAACCAGTAGCCTATCTTCTTCAAACTGGATTTAAGATGCTTTTGATCTCATTCGGAATTCTTCCATTAATAATTAGCAACCAATGATGATGATGATGATAATGATTAGTTAATGATTAATAAATACAAAGCTTTTGAAATAACTTTTTAAATGCAAGTGCGTAGGACGAATCAGAGGGAAACGGACAAGGAGTTTTTTTTTTTTTTTATTTTTTTTTTGTAGGACAACGTAGGAGTAGAGGTCAGTCAATTATTATGCGATAATTTCTTCAGATAACTTTATTCTGCCCACTCCAGTCCTATTTACAAATCAATGACGTAATTACTTAGAGACTACTGTAATGGCCAAATTTTAGTTACAAAATATTAGCTATCATTGGCGTATTTTTTTTTTTTTTTTTAAGATTAATAAATCTTCGCTCGTCATGTTACTTAATATTATTAATTCGTATAAATTAATTTTTTCGCTCCCCATTCTTTAAAAAAACACGCCATTGGCAGCTCTAAAATATTAATTATAAAATTATTGAAATTACCTGATTAAATTCTAATCTTTCCTTTCTATTCAGTGTTTTCCAACTGGACTTGAGAAATAAATAAATTTTAATTGTCCCATTTATTTTAATTGAAAAATGAAAATTTATGCATTTGAATGACTTAATTATATTTATACCATTCATTTTTTTGAATAAAAAATTTTTTTAATGATTATATATATATATATATAATCATTTCTATTTAAAACTCTTTTTATTATTAAAAAAAATTATTTTAATTCATATTAATTAGCAAAAGTGTCTAATTAATTAATAATAAAACAAGGTGTTCCATATGGAAAGATCACACTTTTAATAATATATTGGTCATGGTAATTAAAAGGGTTATTTATAATAATTCTTAAACTAAATACCATAATAGATGCGAGCCGGTCTGGCTTTGACTTTTTGAGATAAAACGAACAATTATCACCAGACAGTTAATTCATTATGTTTATTACCATTTCTTTTAATCTGAAAGATTTCTTAATCAGTCACGGATTCAATAAAACTAATGAACCACAAACTCTAGACTATCTTTACAAACAACACTTAAGCATTTTTCCAATATACAAATTAAATTTGTTATATTATTTTTATAATAAAGTGTAGCGTTTAGTGAATAGTGAAATTTTTAGTCCAGACCCTTTAAATATAAAATTATTGAAACGAGAGAATATTTTTATATAATAAACGGATTTTGTTGTAAATCGTATAATGCGTGTACTAAAAGCGTCTTCTAGAAGTTGATTTTTTACCCGAAAATATATTCTCTCCCCTCTCCTTTACAATACCCCTCCCATCTGATACACCTAGTCGCGTAATATCCCGCGCGCTTGATGATATCTATACCAATTGGAAGATGTTTTTAGATTGAAAATTATAAGATGTTAGAATTTATATAAAAAAAATCCAAGTCTCTTAAATTTTTTATTCCATTCTCACATAACATTGTAAATAAATAGCAAAAATTTCAACTTCCCAGGGGCGTTTTGCAACGTTCCAAGGTGGCAGCAGCGTCCCTGGGGCGTCGAAATGTCCACCATTTTAGTCTTTTCGACGGAGAAGTATTAAAACTATAAAAAGATTTTATTTCTTTTGTTTGATATTCCGTTAATCCCAAAAAAATTATTTGCCAATTCTGTCATCCCAGTGAATAAGTGATTGACTCAGTTTTGTTTACTTTTCAGGGCACTACTTTTAAAGTTTACAAAGCCTGGACCCCCAATAGATATATTAAACATACGAGTATCGTTAAAAGACTTATATGGCCTAAGTTGCCGAAAAGACTATGTGAATGAGAAAAAAGTGTGAATGTTTTAAAGCAAAAAAAAAAAAAGTTTTTGTAAACTTCGGTTTTGTAACTGAAGGTTTAGATTAACTTCCAAAAAAGCAGACTTCCCCACTTACATACAACGAAGAAAATTTTGTTTTAAATTTTTTTTAAACCTATTCGGCTACTGAGTTCATTTTTTTATTTTTTTTTATTTTTTAATATATTGGCCCCGGATGCCCGACAAAAAGTATTTATTATAAACATTTTTAAATTATATATACCGATGGCTACCGGGGGACGTTCCACACCCTGATTGCTCGGGTCACCAATCCCGAGCTTTCGTCGCGCCTTGGCATTGCTTAACTGCAACGATTGTGGTGACTGTTGCTCTTCTCCGTTACCTGAAGAAAATACCTCCCTGCTTTTCTTAGGCCACTTAACTCATTTTGGACAAAAATCGACTTGACCACTTATTCACTGGCATGACAGAATTTTGTCGTTTATTTGTTTTTTGTGTGTCTGTTTATTTAACCATTTTTATATGTCGCTTAATTTTGTACCCTTGGGTCCGCATTAGTTTTTTTTTTTTTTTTTAGTTATTTGAGAAGTACTTTAAGTAGGTCCTTTTCATTTTTGAATTTTGCCTTCCCCAACTGTCTATTATGAACTTTGAATAAACTTTTACCTCTGTATATTCTTCTCCATACACTGCTGATTATTAGTTTTTAAACTCAATAAAAGCCAGAATTTGTATTATGAATTTTAAAATTTCCCTCTCTCTAACACTTCTCTATCCAAAGTACTGGCCAACCGCACTCTATCTGTTGTATTTTTATTTGAGCATTCTTAACCAATTTACATTATCTGATGAAGATATTTGAATAGTGCAACTTTATAAATATAGGAAAACCATTTAGTTAGAATACCATAAGCTTATTAATTAATATCAACCTTCCTCTCACTATCTTTCGGTTATTGAGGTTTTATCAATGATTGAAGGGTTGCAAAAGAGAGTGCCAACTTCGTAGAAAAAAAACCTAAAATTCGGGCCTGTTTTCTCGCACTTTTCTCTAGCATCATCTTTCATTTCTATCAAATGCACATATCCTATTAAGGAATGGTCATATAAAGTAAAGTTTATATGAATTGGAATTTCACTTGTATTTCATATCAAGTAGAAAAGTTATAAAGCTAGCAAGGGTAAATGATTCATACATTTAGGGTAGGTTTCTTCTTTCATGGGTTAGAAACTGACCATTGATAAGCCGCTTAGACTTAGAATGAAGAAACCTTATTCAGCACCAAATTTAATATTATAAATAATACGACATTCCCTATTCAGTTCTAAATCATATTATAAAATATACCACTTCTCATCATTTATATTATTAAAAGAAGTATCAAAATAAAATAAAACAAATATTTATATTTCTTTTAATAATAAAGTAATGAGATGTGTTATATTTAAAAAAAAAAGTAATAAGATTTAGCACTGAACAGGATGGTAAACAAGGGAGGAGGATATAGGAGTCCAACTCTCCCCCTTCCCCCGAAAAATATAAATAGAGAAATATATAGAAGCAGTGTTAGAAAATATAAAAAAATATTTTATACTCTTTAAAATTTATTCATTGATTATCAACCCCCCTCCCCTCCCCCCAAAAAAATTCTGACTATGGCCTGTACTGAATAACGTTTCTTTATTAGAAGTCCCTTAATCAAGGAATTCTTGACCATGGATGAAGAAACTGGCCCTTTAGGCAGAAACGGAGAATTTTTGCAGCAAAAAATCACAAGTGGATAAAAATTTTAGATAAGCCAAAGAATCAGGCCCTGATTAAAGTATCGTATTGTACCGTATAATAACTATGAGATAGTTGTTTGATTATACTGATTATACATAAGTTGCTAGTTTGAATTCTCTCCCGTGTATTATTATCAGTCACGATAACAGATATCCATGCCATATTATACCAATTAAGAGAAGTTTTTAGATAGTATTATTATAAATTATAATATATTATCTTAAATTTTTATACTTTTTTGCCCCACACCCTTCCTTTTCTACATAGTACTGCAACCAATTAGTAGACATTTCGACTTTGCAGGAACGTTCTACAACGTTCCAGCAGCGTACCTGTGGCGTCGAATTGACAAACTTTTTGGTCGCAGTGCTATGTATGGCAGAGATATATTGGAATTATGAAAATTTTTACTTGTCTGGCTACATTTACTTCAATATGAAAGTATTGAATTTGTTAATTATATAAAAAAAATTGCACCAAATGCCACGCACAACATAAATCTTGGCTAGCGTGAATCCGGCTTTTAGAAAATGTTTACCAAACTCGAAAAAATTGCTTGAAGTTGTGACTATGATGTGATTATAATGAAGGGATGGAGACTTCACCCAAATTGGAATGCTCGAGTTTCAATAAAACTCCCAGAATAAGACGTTTCGACCTGAATTTATTCGGCCATCTTCAGTTATTGGGAGATGAAATGAAGTTGCCAAAAAAATTCAAGCCGAAATGTCTTATTCTGAAAGATTTATTGAACCTCGAGCATTCCAATTTGGTTGATATCGACATCCCTTCATTATAATCACATCACAGTCACAACTTCAAGCAATCTTTTCGAGTTTAGTAAACATTTTTACACGTAAAATTAGAGAACCTCCCTACTGATAATTTTTTTTACTAATACTACTCATTAATAAATTTTTTTAGAACGTTAGACTGAACATTCTCATTGTCTCGTGTCGTACCACACCTTTCAAATATAAATATTATACCTGCTATATTGATCTTTCTTTTAGAACACCGTATTTTCGCAAAAGATTCATTCACAAGTCTCTAATTGATAAACATTGAATAAATTTTGGGGATAGGATTTAAGGAATCGTACTTTTTTATAATACATCACATTACATTATAATTAATTACAATTAAAAATTCTTGAAAAGTCGCTTCTTCATCTTCTTCTTTTAATTCATCTCTTCCACCAGAAATCTGAAACAAAAAAATTTTAAAATTATTTTTATATCTTTGAACTTTTTCTGAATATGATTTTCTTCATCTTTACTCTTTTTTTGAGCATTAATTAATAACAAATTTATCAATATCAGTTTATATCGAAATAATATAGATCTTTTGAAACTAAATCGATGTCTTATACCCGTATTCATAGTCGTTCCTTGAGGAAGAAGGAATCCCTATATCTATACATTTATATAGGCATAAGGATTCCTTGTTCCTCAAGCAATGACCATGAATACGGGTATTAGATGTTTATTTAAAGCCAAGGAAAGAGAGAAGTCCAGGTTTAAAGTTTTTTTTTTTTATGGTTCGAATTGTTTTTTTTAGATCTTGTTCCCATTTTTATAAATTAATTAGTATCCAATGTAATTAAGAAAATTTTCTTCGCTCTGTTTGGAAAGCGAACCCCTGACCTATAGCACAAGAGGTGAGTGTTCTACCCTTGTGCTATGGCCCAGGAGGCTATTTCGAAATTTGACTTTTTATCCCTTTTCCCTTAATGTTAATAAATCAAACAGATGTTTGTGAAAAATTATTCTTTTAAATAATTAACCATAATTTTTTTCATTGGCATTTTTATAACTCTAACGGTGTACGATTTATTATAGAAAAAATTTCGTGATAACCCTTTTGCATGCGTAATAATTATCTCAGATAAAATTCCGCATTTAAGTGTATACAAGTTAAGATTTATTAAGAACAACTTCTAAACAAAAGTAAATAAAACCTTGAAAAAAAAAAAAAAACTATTTGTATAAAGTTGAAGTTTCGCTTTCCAAAGTTTTTTCAACATTAACATTTTAAAGAATCTGGCTGGGGAGGTTTTAAAATTTTACTATTTGGAAATACTCAAATAGGAAGGTATTTCAATATAAACTTTATTAAAAAAAATATTTAATATAGTAAAAATGAAAGCTAATAAATAGACAACTATACAAAAAATTTTTTTTTTTAAGTGGTTCATTAAAAAATTATTCGAAACCTCTAAAAAAGCATTCAATTTTGCTGCTTCTAATCATCTCCTAATTCAAAATTAATTCATTTTCTATTAAATTAATCCTGGTAAATATAGTCTTTGTTCAATATTTACTCATTAAATATTAGAGACGTAGGAACTATTTTTTTACTGTTTGTTAAATTTTTGCGTTTTGATATTAGTGTAGGTTTAACATTTTTTTTTTTTTTTTCAAATAAATTTTTTTGTTCTATTTATTTTTTGACTCGCCTAAATAGGAGCAATTTTTATTTTTCCTCCTCGTATCATAAAGTGGTCAAATAAGATATTTGCGTCCTCGTTTCTTCTTCTCGAAATATTATATGAAGTTAATTGAAATATCGGTTTAACTCCGATTCCTTCCCGATTCCCGGAAGAGTTATATATTTACTTAGTAACTACAGTATTTACTGGAAAGCCCTTTCGGGACATAATTTACAAGTTTAAATACACATTCTATTTCATAAACCAGTGATGGCGAACCTATGACCCGTGGGCCAGACCCACCCAAGCTTTTTAACTGACCCACGAATTTTTAAATCGTCCAACCACACCAATTTTTTAAGCCAATTGAGTTTAGTTTTAAAAATACTCAGTTAAAAATTTTAACTCTGCTGCAAATGGGCATTAGTGACCCACGAGCTAGTACTAAAAAAATATGAACAAAATTTGACCCATGTCTTAAAAAGGTTCGCCATCCCTCTCATAAACCTTTAAACTATACTTATGTTAATATACAAAAAGAAAATATTGTATTCATATCAACAATTTTAATGGAAATACACGTTTTGAGGCGCCCTCCCTTCCCTCTGGTCTGTTTGTGAGCTGCATGGTTGAAATTTTCAGTGGGTGACATGTGAGACAAATCTTTTAAATAACATCGGTGTGCTGTGTGACTAGTCAAACCAGATTTTTTAATAAAAAATGCTAATAGCATTTTATTTTAAATAGGCGTATTATTATTTAAAGATTTTATTAACAAATTATAATTAGGTGGTTGAACCAATTGAAAAAGAATTTGTTTTAGGCGGTCAACACTAAATCATTTTGTAATGCATCTTCTTGTATAACAAGCTTTACAATAACAATTTCTGGTTCTTATAACATCTGATTTGAAATCTATTTTTACGATGATTTTATTGTTGTTTTGAAAAACGCATGTTTGTTGGGTATAGATACACATAAAAGAATAGACGAATATCAAATCATTGGCAAACTTTCTTTGACTTTTGTCTCCATTTTTTAATTCTAATGTAATTTAGGTTTGTTTTTTGAATTTCTTAAATCAGTGATTTCCAAACTTGATGTTATCAGACCTCCCTTTTTTTTTTTCTTTTTTGAAAAATACACACTTTTTTCCCAATCACACACATGCATACAGTCTTTTCGGAACTTAGACTTTTTACGATCCTCAGTATTTTAGTAAATATCTATTGGGGGTCCAGGCATTCTTATTTAAGTCATTTGGTATCCAAATGGTTTAATTAAAATCATGGGACTGCCTGGGATCCGAACCCGAGACCTTTGGTTTACAAGGCAGACACGCTACCTACACCAAGCCCGAGGAGCCCCAGGCCTTCCTTAAAAATATTTAATCGTGCCCCCCTCCATTTTATAAAATAATACAAACAAAAATTGAAATTTTTTCAATCAACATTCTGTAAATAAGCCAGTCAATAAATATATCGTTTAAGATAGCAAATTTGCTAGATGAGTTTGTGTGTTTGATTGGGCAAAAATTGCCCCCCTGGAGTCGAACCATGACCACTACGCTTTCGCGGCGGGCGGATTCGGAAATATTTATTGCTAAAAAATTTATTAATATAAACAATTATATTTTATTTATTTATAAAACTTTAACAAAAATTTATAAAATCGCCCCTCCCTAGTCCGCGGCTCCCATTTTGGAAAACGCTGCTTGTCATTTTTTCTTTGATACTATACTTGAAATCTTTGATTTTTTTATATCATTCATTTAGGCCTATATATCTAGAAAGACCGGTAATCGACATTTTCGTGAACCATTTTTTTTCTCTTCTAGTCAGACAAGAATATTATTCATAAATAAACGGTCACTAATTAATTTAGTTTATTTAAATACAACTTTTTTTTCTTTTCTTCGCTTCCTTAAAGAAAAAAAAAATGCTACACTTAAAAAAACGAGAGACAAAAATAAAAATTAATTATTCGCCACTATCTAATTTCTCATTTGTTTATATTTTCATTTTAATTTGATATGAAATCATAATTAATTTTAAATAGTCGATAAATAATATTCCCTAATATGGAAGATGTTTTTCATACAATGTTATTTTATCTTTATCTTAAAAAAAAAATTAATCAATTATATTTTTCCATATTTATTTGGTTTTCTTTTTTTTTTTATTGATATTAATACACACTAGCGGTCTTAGGGGGAACCCTTTGGGCAGAAAAAAATATTAATATTATGATTTTCATCATACAAAAGTTCTTTAACTAGGTAGAGTTTGTTTGAAAAAGATGGACTTTTTAAAATCAACGTTCAACATAGGCGCCGGAACTGGGGGGGTGGGGGCAAGGGTACATTGTCCCCCCTGGCATCCTATAGGAGGGGGGCAATATGTCTTCTTTTATTTCATTTATTTTTAAAAATGAAACATTTTTACTTTTTAAAGAAAATTAAAAATATTTATTTCCTTCAAAAAGTATAGGGCCTAAAACAAATCTACTAGAGTCTAAAAAAAATTTTGATAAAATCACTAGCAAATTTTTTAAAATTATGATTTTATTTAAAATTTTTAAAGCTTTATAGTAGATTTGTTTTATACTATTTGAACATATTAAATTATTTTAATTTTCTAAAAAAAATTTTTTGCCCCCCCCCCCCCCCCGATTCAAATTTGTTCCGGCGCCCCTGACGTTCAAATAGAAGACTGTTCATTAGCCAGCCAATATATCGTATAATATAGCGAATTTGCGAGATGTGTTGTGCTTAAGATTTGACTAAATTGCACCCTCTGGAGTCGAACCAGGACCTCCACGCTTTCACGGCGGGCGGACTACCGTTATCCCTAGGGTGCCGGCCCAATCAGTTCTTTTTACTTTTTTAATGCTAATTTGAATTCGGAATTTAAATAAATAAATCATTATTATTCATATTACTCTCCCCTCTTTGAATTTTCTCCTTTCCTACACAATAATTTCGCCTTTCCCCTGGGATACATGTTTATTAAATATATTATTCTGGAATGGCTTATTTATCTTCCAGCTAGCAGAAATTAAATTTTTATGATTATTAGTATCCATTCATTAATGGATAAGAGCAATGTTAAGTTTAAAGCATTTGCTTATATGTAATTAAATATGATGGCGCCAGTAAAAAATGTGATCTAAATGCACATATAAACTGCCACACTTTATTTTTCTGGCGTCACTTATCTATTTTTATGTAACTAATCCTTTAAACCTTATGCTTTGCTATTACCCATTAAACTGGATTTTAAGAGTGGCCATACTAGTATACTGGTACAGTGAGGGACAATATTAAGCCCCATCCATGCATTTTCTACTTGTGATTATTTCATTGTTTTTAAGAAAATGAAAATCTTTATTGGAAATTTTCTAGGTTTGAACTATGAAAGTTTCCATTAAAAAATTTATAATATTTTTTTCAAAACAATGAAATCAGAAGTAGAAAACGCAGGCTGGGACTTAATATTGTCCCTCACTGTACACCTCTCTTCTCCACTAAATCTTCGCTTTTGGCCTTTTATATATCCAATTACCCTTTTGTTTTTTAATTACTCACTGCGTTCCTAACTATCCCGAAGGGAAATGAATCTGTTCCTTTTTTTGAATGATTTATATTATACAAAAATAATAAGTATTTCGAAAATAAGTTAGTGCAAGTAATATTTATTTTTATAAAAGAATTGAATTTTAGAATTGTTATACAAAAAATAAAATGGCTCCTTTCAAAATATCTGATCCAAATTCATTCAAATTATAGGCTGTTTTATTTATTCCGTGTGGGTCACGACCCTCTAACAAAAGAGGCAGATTTAGGACGCGAGAAAATTCTGAACTTTCCGACACTTTTAGTTAGAAAGAGAAATTCTTAATTGGAAAAAAAGTTTTTTTTTTGTTAGGGCTCCAGGATATTATTTTCAGGATTAGATCAATTAGAAATTTTTTTTTTAACAATTTGGATATGTTGGACTAAAATACATTTTTGAGTTTTCACGTCATCAAGTCATCATTGTTGTTCAGGATAAGGATAAAGTTTAGACTTTGAAAAAAAAACAAAAAAAAAAAAAAATGTCAAATTATTCGCATTTAATTTTTTATTTTTTCATTTTTTTTTGAGATGGTTGAACCTCCTTTCAAATACTGTTTGGATGTATTGCAATAAAAGACAATTGATAATAAGTTGCCCTGAGCAAATATTTCAAAAAGTATTTAAGACATCGGTGCCAAATTTTTTTTTATATAAAACTAGAATAAATAAGGATTATTTTGCACAAATTAAAAAAAAAATTCAGCTCCCAAAAAGAATGGCAGAGGCTCAAAGTTGAGATTTTGCCAATTTCGGGATTTTATTAACTCTAAATTTTTCAGTCAAAACACGAATTGAAACTGCCCTCTGATTCCTTGTTAAAAATTTTACTTCGCTCCACAATACAGGGTTAAAAAAAAATTCTGGTGCGATAGTCCCACCAGATTTTTGTGTCATCATATACTTAGTTGCCGACAGTTCGGTACATTCGAATTTCAAGAAGTAAAATTTATAAGTATGGGAAAATATTTATATTTTGTTACCATGGCAATCATTTCTCCTATCTTTCTTATGAAGTACAAAAGCTTTACTTTAGAAGATTTCAATGGCAAAATGAGAATATACATTTTAAAGAGCATCTAAAAAATAATTGATTTTTGAATTTTAATTAAAATCGTTGGAGCGAATTTTGAGAAAATTGAAGAAAACTGAAAAAGGGCATCAGTAAAGTACTAATACTCTTTGGCCGATTGTGTTCAAAAGCTTCGTGTCACGTCCCAGGGGGGTACCGTACTTAAATATAAAATTTAAACCTCATAGCTCTTTTAGTTCTTGAGATATTTTGTTCACAGACACTCAGACAGACACACACAGACAGACCATTTTTTGGATTCAGGGGAAACGTGTATATCCATCAAAATGACGACATCGAAATTTTGACATGAATCCAATACTTTCTCTCTCTATATATTAACATATATAGAGGTAAGAGAAAGTAATACAAGTGATTATCTAAATTGATGGAATTTTGTGAACAAAAAACTTTTTTACTTTTTTCACTATAATAAAACTGTGGCGCCTATGATTACAACAGCATCTGTTAATACTACCAGGGTTATTTATTTATTTATTTTTTTTTGATATTGGAATCCCGTCCGGCGCTGACGACCCGAATGCTTTGAATTTGAATAGAATGGCCGGTTGGTTGGTCGGCCGCCGGCTGTCGGCATTTTTCGCGGGTTATTGTTTGACCTGGTGGCTGGCGGCCGTCGGCCGTTGTACCACCTGGGGATGTAGATGGCGCTTACATCGGTATCTCACATCCGGGGCTAACTGAACTTCCGTCCCCAAGTCGCTCACATTGCTGACTACCCTTAAATGGTGACGGTCAGTCAAATCGGCCACCCTGTCGCCTCCCAATTGCCGCCCTTTAACCAGCTGATCCCTCCGCCTTTGTTCTCTCTCTCTCTTTCTCTTTCTTGCTCTTCCTGGTCCTCCTCGCCGGCCATCAAATGCATTCCGACCTATTGACCATCTCGTTCTCCCTACCTCTCTCCTTACCATCCAATGTGTAATTTATTCTAATTGGCCGCCGCGCAGAAAAACACGCCACGACCTTACAGGTGGCATCCCCTTTACCTCAACTCATCTATAATACATAAATCAGCTCAGATTTTGTTTTTATTAAAAAAAGATCTTTTTTTTTTGTTTATTTTCTATTTAATTAGAGATTTCTCTCTATCAATTGTATAAGTATTTTTTTTCCTCTATGCGAGACCGGCTCTAGTGGATACAGGTTCGCTTTCTGTCTTGAATGATAAAATTTATCTCCAAAATGATAGAAGGAATGTATCGTTGGTTGACTCGTAGAGATAATTTCCGAGGAATAAATACCATCTGATTTGGATCGCTCTCTCAACACTTTATTTGTAAATATTTTGGCAATTTTTTCGAAGGAAAACTCGTGCCGCACAGTATATTTGAGGAACGTTTGGTTGGCAACATTATTTACACCAATACCTCCAATAGTCCAGTGCATACTCCACCTCGCATAGTCTAGTGTCGTTTAGTACGGTTTGAAATTTTATTTGGAAAAACAAAAAGATTTACCTTAAAAATTTTAAACTAATAAAAAAGTTTTAAATTAAATTCTAATTAGAATGACACAGAATTTGTTTCGAATCTATTAAAAAACCATTTATATACTATTTTATATTTCAATAACGCTGGCCTGAGGATGTCCTTTGGACGAAATCGATAGCCAAAAGAATAAATAAAGATTTTTCTACACTCTGTTGTTTTTATTATTCACTATTCAACACTTAACACAACAGACAAATGGAGTATTATATCAAACAGAGAAAAGTTTTTGTTTGTAACAAATTATCCTGAATTCGGGGGAACTGATTAACCAGACTATTTGAGCTATTGCTGTATCTATAATATTAACTACAAATTAAATAAATTTGAACGAATAAAATTGATCGTAAATTACAATATTTAAATATTGTATTTTTGTACCGAAAGACAATAAACTGACATCTTTCCAAAATTTATTTATTTTCTTTATAATTTAAATAAGATGTAATGCACCAAACATAATGGATACTGTAGCCTCTCTATCACCTTAAGCGGCCCCATATTTTCTCATATTTTCTTGGGGCGGGGAACCCTCTGGGCGGGAGGGGGGGCGCCCCCTAGTTACGTCCATTTCAGTAACCAATTTAAAGCCAGCTTATTCCAAGCTTTGTTTCCAATACTTTCCATCAAATTTGTTTATTAGTATTTTCCTCAATTTTAATCTTTTTTTTTTTATATATATTTTTTGATTTTTGAGTGACGGATAAATAATCTCTCTCAGCTTTTTTACTAGAAGGTTATGTGGGTCAGCCGTCTTTTTTTAACACTCACACTTTTTTCCCATTTACACTCACACACACATGCATATAGTCGTTTCGGCAACTTGGACCAGGGCCGGGGGGGGGGGGGGGGGGGGCGGGGGGGGGGGGGGAAAAAAAATTTTAAAAAAAAAGGAAATTTATTTTTTAAAAAATTTTTAGGGGGGGGGGGAAAAAAATTTTCCCCCCCCAAAAATCTCCTATCGCCCTGTTGGCCATATAAGACTTTTACGATAACCGTTGTTAATG
The DNA here is from genome assembly GCA_023213315.1 of Euborellia annulipes. Lineage (NCBI taxonomy): Eukaryota > Metazoa > Arthropoda > Insecta > Dermaptera > Anisolabididae > Euborellia > Euborellia annulipes. The sequence continues at coordinate 51,729 of JAKCPI010011909.1, read as the reverse complement.
AATATATCTATTGGGGGTCCAGACATTCTTATTTAAGTCATTTGGTAACTAAATAGCTTAAATAAAATCATCTTGGGATCCGAACCCGCGAACCTTGGTATACAAGGCAGCCACCAACTACACCAAGCCCGAGGGCCGTTCATTTTTGTTTTATATAATTTATATTATTAATTTATTCAACATTGTTGGAATAGTGAAATTAAACTAAACAACTTTGCCATAGAAATAGGTGACATATGGTCTCAAAACTGTGCACTGGGGTATAATAAATATTTCGAGTCATTCTTTTGTATTTTTATTTTATAATTAAACTTTTTTAATTCATAAAAAACAAAAAAATGTTAATAAATAAAATCTTGTTCTTCAGCTTTTTATTTACCTAGAGATTTGAAACGAAAATTATTTAACTTGATCAGAATTTATTTCCCATTCACGTATTATTATGATTAATAAAAAATGCACACGCTGAAATGTTTTCAGTTCATATCTTGATCATATCAAGAATTCCAGCATATTTTTTTTTTCTTTATGTTGACCATAAGATTTTACAATAAACTAAGTTTCATTTATGAATTATCTTTTTTTTTTTTTAAGTTTTTATTCGTAATTAATTTAATAAAAAATGACATTATATAATGGGATTGGTGTAATTCTCTTGAAATGACCGGCTTGTGTGTGGAGATGCATAAATTTCCCGGCCGGTCTCTCTTAAACCACGATAACATCGGAATGCATACACTTGCCTAATGGCTACGATCTAAGGACCCCTGGACCCTTCCTTATGCCTTGCCTTCATTTGTCCTAAAAATCATTCCCAAATATTATAAAAACATCAAATTCTTTTATTTTCTTCTTCTCGACGTTATTTCTTTTATAGTCACTCAAAATGACAATTTACGGTTCATATATCCAGCTTAGATTTTCATCATAGACTGTTATTTCTTTTTCATTTATTGACATAATATGATGATATGATCACAAATCCTCGTGGTTTTGTTTAAATTTATTGTTTTCAAATTTTCTTTATACTCTTTGATTTGTTTGCTTTGAATGATGCTTTGTTTACATCTAGAGATGAATAAAATAAAATTTGTGGAATTTACTCTCTTAAAATTTATGAATTATTCTAATACTAGCTACAAATAGTTATTTTTACTTTCTCTTACCCTATATATGAAATATATAGAGAGAGAAAGTATTGTTTATTTTTCTGATTACCATTGAATTTTTGGGGTGTGGAGAAACGCCTGACTTGCCCATTGTTGTCTTATTCTATTCAATAACTACATCTGTATGGGTGACCCAAATGGAGAAGATTGTTGAACGCCAGCCGGAAGCCATTTTTTATCATTTATATTGAAGTTTTCACGATACCAGCAGCCGAAAAAGATCATAAATTATATTAAATAAATTTCAATATCTTTTTTTTATATATATCTCTTTTGGCTACTGAAGCCATTACGGGGTTTTAACATATACTATATTGTTTATTATTTTATTTTTTAATGGCTACCGGGGGACGTTCCACAAGCTGATCCCATTTAAGGGTATAAACCTTATTATTAGCATACAGTATAAATTTTCTAGCATAACACATTAGTAATATTCCTTAAATCCGCGAATCGTGTTAATTGAAACAAGGAAATAGTGCCTAAAACGAAATTAGGTTGCAAAAATTAATAGACCTACTATTTAAGAAAAATATATTTATTAAAGCAATTTTCAAAAAAAAAAAGGAAAATTAACTACCGTAATGTTTTATTCATCATTTTGAGTCGAGTTCTTTGTAAATTTCATTATATGGACTGGATTTCTTTCTGTGCTTCTTTCAATTGGTGGAACTTCATTTAGGGAATGTAATCGTCAAATTGTTCGCTTTTTTAGAGTAAAATGTATAATTACTTTGTTTTTTCATTTGTGCTCTCCTCACGTGAATTATCTTTGCATTTTAGAGATGTCTTTTCCACCAAATTTGCTTAAGGGGCTGCGGGAGCGAAGTGGTTACGCATGTTTTTCCCAAATATCAAGTAATTCAAAAATTTGCCAAGAGATGTCAAAATGGTAGCTAATAATATTTAATGCATTTGGTTGATTTTCATTGATCTTTTAACAATAAACACTTTATTAATGTTATTATATATTATGTATCTTTTATAAAAGCATAAAAATATATAAATATAGGCCAGATATAGGTTAATATAGGCTGTTAGACTAGCCTGCCATCTATTGCAAGAATGCTGAACTAATTTGACAGTTGAATTTTAAATAAATCATCTAAGCTTATTTTAAAAATTTCTTAATTAATATGTGATTAATAACAATAAATTCATTTTTAAATTTAAAAAAAATTAAAGATTATTGGGACTGATTGTTTTTTTGTATTTGCTTGATAACAAAAAAATGAATTACGATAATTTTTTAATAAGTTATTAAAAAAATTATAGCTCGATGTCCCAATAATCTCTTATGAATTTAATTCATTTAAAAAAAAAAACGCCTTGAAAAATTCCTTATAATAGTCTAGTTTTTTTTTAAGTACGTTTAGACGTCGCTCCTGAACCCCCTTAATCTATTTCTTCTTCCGTCAGAAATTCTTGAATATCTATGTCAGTCATATCGTCCAAAATTTAAAAAAAAAATTTCTTTTAAAAATTTTTATACTGAACCTAATTCTCAAACCGAAGTGTTATAAGGAGTACTTCCTAGTTTTATTCTATAAATCACTTTTGGGAGGCAAATATCGATCAATTTGATTAAAATATTTAGCCCTTTGAATTCATCTCTTTTCTCTCTAAAGAGAGTAACTATCCCCTCTCCAAATATTAGTACTTAAACCTTGAAGCGATGCTAATTAGCAAGCCATTCGCCTCCACTATAGAACAGGTTTATTATTATTATGAAAAAATAAAGATATAATTTTTATTTGATTCAATTTAATTTTTTAGTTGTCAAAACTCGAAGGCAGGCAGACGGAATGGCGGTTTGGGGGTAGGGGGGAGGGGGGACGATGAGATCTCTTAACGATTTCTATGTTCTTGTGTTGATTGGAGATCATCAAAAATCCATTCCAATGCAGAATATCTTTAAAATGAAAACGAAAAAAAAAATCATCCTTCATTAATTTTAATATCTTTTAAAATAAAAAATTTCTGATAATTAGAAAATTTTAACGATATGCAGGAAAAAAATATTTCCCATCAATATTTTTCTTTATAATTTATTTCTGCTTTTATTTTTATTAAATTATGCACATTTTTTAAAAAATGTTTTTATATTAAATAACATCAATTTCAATCATTCAGTCCATAATCGTAATCCTAACTAATTAGCGATTAATTTTTTCTAAATTATATTGGCTATTCATTAATTTAGAAAAATAGAATCGAGGTCTAAATGGCTTCAGATTCTGAAAAAAAGACCTTAAAAATTTATACCAAGTAAATATTTTCGTTTAGAGTGAGCTACTTTAGATTTTAGTTTTTTTTTTTTTTTTTTTGAAGAATTCTAATTTTGACTAGGTATCTTTGATTTAAATATATCAATTATTATTTTTCTACTTTTGAGCTTCATTTATTTATTTAAATTTAAATTACATTGTTCCTTCGCTCTCAGTAGAATTTCTTGCTAGTTCAATGAAGTTTTCTCGAACTTTGAAATCATAGGGCCTTCATGTAGGTGCACGACCAAATGGGGACTCATAAATATTATACAATTTATCGCGTCTGTTATCGAAAAATATTAAATAAGTATAATTTTTTTTATTATTAATTTATTAATATTTTACAAAAAAACTTCTGCTCTTTATTTTTTGAACTTTTTCACCATTCATTGAGAAAATATTTTCTTTTTTTTTTTCTCAAAAAACACTTGTTCTTTTTAGTGATAAAATTTGAAACCAAACGTGAAATTCGTTCCGAGTGATTTGTCACATTATATGTTTAGTCCGAATTTCAGTATTCTTTCCGCCACAGTGGCCTTGACATTCATCAAATTTTTATTCCTTTTTGGATTTTTCAAGATATATTATTGAAAGATATTAAGTTACTAATTTCTATTTTTACTTGCCATGCCATGTGTAAATTTATTCTTGTTTGTTTGCTGGAAGATAGGCAACACAAATGACGAATTTATGAATTTTTCGATTAATTGCACCTATTGTCTTCTATAGCAGTGCTTCTTAAAGAGGTGGGGCTGCGGCTCCCTAGGGGGCCATGGGTTACTCGAAGGGGGGGGGGGCGCGAAGGATCGTCTTTTTCCTTCTTTTTCGGGTTCCTCCTTTCTCCCTCTTCCTTTTTTTTCCCTTCCCCCCCCCCCTCCCTCCATTTTTTTTAATTTTAATGTATTGCAATGTTGAAATGATAATAATACTGCTTATAACATAGACTATTGATTTCATCCGTTAATTATTTTGTAATCAAGCTTTTTAAATTTTAGAAAAAATTAAATTTTAAAAAATAGGAGGGGGCGTGAGTTATTGACTTGGGTTTCAAGGGGGTCGCGACTTCAAAAAGTTTAAGAAGCACTGTCTATAGCAGACACCTGCTCATTTGTTAATCTCTAGTGAGATTTAACAAAAACGCATAAATAGGCCTAGTCCTTTTTAGAAGAATCCTGAAACAATTAACTAAAAAATTACTGGGTTGGATATCTTCCAGCACTCAACAAGTACAAATTTTACTTTTTCTTACCCTATGTATGAAATATATAGAGAGAGAAATTATTGTTTGTTGTACTTTTCGATTAGTTGAAAGAATTATAATTTATCCTTATCCACATTTAAAGATTAATCATTCATAGTTACGTAAATTAAAAAAAAAATTCTCACCAGATTTTAAAATTTCCGTATAAATCTGCAAAATATTAATTCATAATTAGGCCCTGTTTATATTATTATCAATATTATGTTTGCTAATCATGTGTACATATAATGGTTTATGCAAAAATTAATTAAAATAATTTAATAACTCGATAATGGGATAGAGGTGCGGCAAAAAGAAAAAAAGAAAAGAGGAAGTGTAGGAGGAGGATGGCGCCTGAAGATGATTCATACATCCACCGAAAAAAAAATTGATAAAGGGTGGGGGAATTAATTATATGCGGAGTTGGATAGATAAATATGGCATGATGAATGTATTACAAAGCCATGTTAACACGCGCCTGCGATTCATATGCTAATGGACCTCGATGGATCCTATCGATCGCTTATTAACATCGAACCGAGATTAATGGATCGATAACCAATCAATTGAAAAAAAAATCAAATTATACTTAAACTTTCATTTCTAACATTTCACTGTGTGTTTTTTTTTTTTCTTTATTTATTGTCTATATGATTAATGTGAAATTTTCGGCTCGTTTGGCTAAAAAAATCCCACTTTTAATTAAGATTATTTTTCTGACATTGATTGATATGAAATGACTTACAAATATTATTATTAAAAATTTCCCCCAAAATAATTTTTTTTTTTTTTTTAAATACCTGATTGATGCTTAACTTAATTTTTAAACGTAAGGAAGGTAGATAAAAGATAACGTTATATTGTTTTGCCAATTTAAATAAATATGAATAATTCTCCTAAATAAATAAGATTTATTTAAAAAACCTAGATAGTCAGAAACACCTAAAAAATCTTTTTAACAAATATAATAATTTGTTTGATAATAACCTTTGAAATTTTAAACTTTGCTCTTATTTGAAATAAATAGGCATGGGGTCAAAATGGCCTTAAAACCCCAAAAAAACCTTAAAATAAATAAATAAAGGTATGACAACATTCCGATGGGCCATATAAAAAGTCTCCGCGGTTTTTTGGAACATTTTTGAACAAATATTTTCTCTATTAAAAATCAATTTAATCATGTTTATATTAATCATGATTATCTATGACTTTTTGCCGTTTTTCGGGTAGATTCAGAATTCCATTGGTGTAGAACTTTTGCGGTTTATCGATGAAAAACAAGAGAAAACTGAAAAACCGCGGGGAGTTTTTATCTACCCATTAAATAGAGAGGAATCTAAATGGCCTCAGATGCCTAAAAAGACCTTAAACAAATAAAAAATAAAGTTATGACAAAATTCCAAAATTTTTCTTACAATAAATTGGCAATAAAGGGTCTAAGGGCCTCAGATGCCGAAAATGACCTAAGGTGCGTCCGGGATGCAATTTTGGGAGATTCCAGCGGCCACAATTTTGAAGCTATCGACCTCAAATTTTTTTTTTAATTAAAGCTATTTAAAATATCTACAACTTATAGAAGCCCTTTTTTTGAATTTCGAAAAAATAATTTTTTTTTTTTCAGATTAATCGCATTAAATAAAAGATATATTTAAAAAATTCGCTCTATATCTTATAGATAATTAAATTAGTAATCATTGTGTTAAAAAATAATTAATTTTTTATCGTTAATTAATTAGCTGGAATCTTTCAAATGAAATGGAATAAACCCTATTGGAAAAACAAACGTTCTATTCAATTTAATTTAAGGCATCTCAGACTATTTATTGTATTTTAAACATTTGGTAATCATTATATAAAGGTAAAAATATGAGAAAATTTGATGATCTAATGTGTGCTGTGCGACAGTCACACCAGATTTTTTAATAATTGAAATACATGTCACATTTATTTTCAAATGCCAATCGTTCTTATTAGTTTGCATAATTTTTTTATATTCTATTTACACTCTTTTGGTTATTTCTTCGCCACTACATAATCAAATTCTAATTTGTTTATTGAAGTTGACATTTTATTTGAAAACTCATTCACTTAATTTATAATATTTACATACGAAATAAGCTATCGAAGTGTGAATTTATTTTTTCATATACCTTTGAAAAATATTGTGAATAAGATTATCTGGATATTGTTTTTTCATATACTGTACAAATTTAATATTTAAATCTCAAATACCAGAAGAGAAAAAAAATGCTCCATTAATTATAAAATCTACCTTAATATAGCAATATAATTTTCATGAAAATTAATTGACTTTTTATATTAATAAATAATTCACTTAGAATTTTATTAGTGTAATCAGAACATGTAATAAATTTTTATAAAATAACTTTTCACTGGCTATTCCATATAAATTTTAAATAATCTTTAAACAAATGACTTTAATGATGGTTTATAAAATATCAAACGTAACTTTACAAAAAAGCCAATTTTTGAAATATAATTTATAAAAAAAAAAAAAATTCATTTAAAAATAACTCTCAACATGTCCCCACAATTGGTGACCCAGATCAATCAGCATGTGGAACGTCCCCGGTAACCATCGGAATTAATGTATTTAAATAATATATGAATAAACCCCTAAATGGCCTCAGTAGCCGAAAAGTGTATCAAAAATAAAAATATTTTTGATTATTGTGAAAACAATTAACATTTTTGACAGAAAAATTCAGAAAATTTTATCTTTTTTTCAAAACTGACCGTTACATTAAAAAACTTAACTTCTACGAATCCGTGGCCTGTACACGGGCAGAGCACTGAATCTTAACTAATTTTAGTGTTGAAAAATTTTGTAGGCCTATATATCAGCCTGTTATAAAAAAAAATATTTATAAGTATTTTTTTGTTCAATTTAATCCTGATAAGTCTGAAATCGCTAAATTATTAATACTGTAGGCTTACTGAATATTTTAATACCGATTTTGATGATCCAATTTTTTACTATTAAAGTTTTATAGGAAGAAGATTTGTCTCATATTAAATAATTTATCATTTTGGTGTTAATTTATTAATTTATGTTTTTTCCCTTAATGGAATTTAATTTATTTTCTTTATCTTAATTTGAAACATTTTTATGGAAATATTTTAATTATCCAATTTTTTTTTTCTAATATAAAAAAAAAATCAAAAATTGTGATTAATTACAAATTTTATATGACTGGAACTTCTTATTAAGCTAATCTCGTTTTCATCTTGTTAACGGAGTCCACGTCGAAATATTCATTAAAATCGTTTATTTATTTTATTTTTACGATCCCAGCGAGATCGGGAATTTTGATTTCTTAAGTAGAGATGAAAAAAAAAAATTAGTCAATTTATTTTCTCCTTTATCTTCGATTTTTTGAATATATAAAATGCTTTTAAAAAGAAATGACCGAAAATTATAGAAATTCTTCTTGCTATTAATTTTAACGGCTCGACGCCATTGATTAAAATTAGCGAAATCTTTTTCTTTGTTTCTCTGCCTCTTAAGTAAGCTTATCGTAATAATCGTAATATTCACTTTATGCAAATTTTATGAATAAAATTATCGTTTTCTTTTAAGCCGATGGGCAATTATCGGATTAATAGAAAATATCGATTATACCTACCTAATTTATATAATTTATACCAATATTTCTTTAATGTACAGCAGCGGTTTCCAATCAAGGAGGCATCAAAATCTTGTTATTATTGGCTTTATTGTCATTTTTTTTTTTTGTAATAAAGTATTTGTAATTTAAAACATTTATCTATTAAAAAAATAAAAGGTTGGAGACTGAAAAATTTTGTTTTGGATCTGGCTGCAAGAACTGATTTCACCATACAAATAGCATAACCATACATCACCAACAAATACCCCTACCGTGCATCTATAGACTTGAATGAACGCAAAGTTGGAAATATGAAATTTCATAAAAAACCGCCCTAAAACAGAATTTATTCATCTAGTGAGCAAAGAGCAACAAACAATTTTTTTTCAATAGTTAATTCGTATTCCAAATATGGTTATTAAGCAAATATGGTTAAGCAAAACTCTCGAAAAGTGAAAATTGTATCTTCTTAGAAATTATCCGAATCAAATGTTTTTTTTTTTTTTTTTAATTCACTCATTTTTTTTCTCATTCACACTCACACACACACACACACACTGCACACAGACTTCGACAACTTAGGCCAGAATATTTACAAATATATGTTATAAGGCGATTTCTGCTTTATTTCTCCCGATACAACATAAAATAATAATAAAATAGTAATTTCACTTTCCATTTTAAATATTTTTCGAAATTTTTATTTTGATATTATCCTTAGTTATCTGACTTTTCTGTGGAACAATTAATAGAATTGATAATTTACATCTTTTACTTTCTCTTACCTCTATATATATGTTAATATAGATAGATAGATGATAGATAAATATTAGAGAGAGAAAGTATTGGTTTCATGTCAAAAATTCTGATGTCGAGATTTTGATGGATATACACGTTTTGAGGTCCCCTGAATCCAAAAAAGTGGTTTTTGCGACATGATCTGTCTGTCTGTCTGTGTGTCAGAATGTGAACAAAATATCCCAAGAAAGAAAAGAGCTAGGAGGTTGAAATTTTACATTTAATTTAGGCACCCCCATGGGACGTGACACGAAGCTTTTGAACAAAATCGACCAAAGAGTACTAGTACTTTACTGATGCACTTTTTCAGTTTTTTTTCGATTTTCTCAAAATTTGCTCCAACGATTTTTTTTTTAATTCAAAAATCAATTATTTTTTAGATTCTCTATAAAATGTATATTCTCATTTTGTCATTGAAATCTTCTGAAGACCACTTTACTCTTGTGCTCCATAGAAAAGATAGATAAAAAATTTTCAATAAAGATTTTTATTTTCTTTTATAAAACCAATGAAATAATCACAAGTAAAAAACGCTTGGGCGTCCCTCATTGTACATAAATGAACTAAACTTTTAACTAAGAAACTTAAGTATGTTTGCTTGAAGAATGTAGATTTCCAGGGGCAAGGGAGGAGGGTGGCAATTAGTATTTTTTCGAATGAGGGCGTTAGATCAAAAAAGTTTAAGAACAACATTCATAACTATAGTTATCATTATTTATTGCTGCGCCTTTGTAACCACCACCCATCCATCTCGTGCCTTTCGTCTTTTTATTTATGACCTAATTAAATAAATTTTTTTAGGGAATGTGCAGGATTTCTATTGAAATTACTTCAATATTTGTATTATTTCACAACACCTGTTTAACAATTATTTAACAACAATTTTTTTTCTCTATCTTTTAAATGAACCATTTGGTCAGTTGCTGTTAAAAGAATTTACACTCACACGTAAAGATATAAATGATAATAAACATTAATTAAATACCTGATTAAATGAAAATAATAAAAAAAAAGTTTATTTTCTCTCCGAGGAACCCTTTTAGGAACTTAAGCAAGGCAATTAAACATCTTATTATGTTATCTTTTATTTTATCTAATTTTTATTAAATCGAGACTGATATAGATATCAAAAAAAAAAGGATTATTTATTCCATTGAAATTAAAATTTTATACCATCGGAAAATTTATTTTCTATAAAATTGTACATTTCGTTTTCTTTTATTTTTGATTTATGATTTAGCGGTAAAATAGAGGATGCTCCTTTAGATAGAAAGATGGATATAAATCAGAGAAATTTCCCTCTGTTTTTTTTTTTAGTAGACCCCGCGTCTATATATTTTTGAATAGAAGAGATAAATAAATTTTTTAAATATCTACATCGTGGAAGAAAAAAAAAAAAAATGATTGTCGCTGAACTTGAGTCTTACATGTCATTTGACATTTTTTTCCCAAACGAGAAATTTGATTTTTTTAATTAAATAAAATATAATAATTTAAAAAGTATCACAAGAGGGTAGAAAAATGAGAGACGCAGCTAGTGTTTTTTCTTTATTTATTTAATTCACACAGCTGACGTTTTTGAACCATCTTCAGAGCTATAAAAAATACGGAACTGAAATGTCAGCTGTATGAATTAAATAAATAAAGATAAAACTCGCTTCGTCTTTCATTTTTATACCCTTTTATGAATATAACATGACAGCTATAAATTGCGATTTGTATTAATTAATTCATAATATAATCATTTATTTCATAAAGACGTGATATTATTTGTATTGACGTATCCGAAGTTTTATGGACATCCCCAGCTCCAAATTCTAGTTGCGTCGAAGGAGTCACAATTCTTTTTTTTACATTAATTTAGGTTTTTTCGGCATCGAAGGCCATTTAGACACAGTCTCTTATTTCAATTGGATTGGTCGCCAATCCAATTGAAATAAATAGTCGCATTAGACGGGATGCGGCCCTCGGGCCTTGGTGTAATTGCTAGCGTGCTGACTTTCTATACCAAGAGTCGGGAGTTCGGCTCCCAGGCAGTCCGATGATTTTATTTAAGCCGTTTGATACTAAGGGCGGTTGCTTCATCCTTGAGCTTGTTGCCCCGGCTAAATGCTTTTTTTGTAATGCAGAACCCTCTTCCGGGGAACAAATCATGTTCTGTTTGTGAGTTTGCAACTCAATTAAGCATCTTATAAAAATTATTAAAAATAAAATTGATATTATCACCCATAATTTAAATAAATATTATTAATATACATTTAAATATAAAATTTAATTTTTTTTGCTAAAATTTGAAAATTTTCAAAAATAACAAGATTTATTAGTTTTCACATAACAATTAGTCAATTGTTCCAATCTTCACAACTATTTTGACAAATTCCACTGTGTGCTCAAATAAAGATAATTTCAAAAAGAAATATACCTTTTATTTTCACCTAACAAGAAGTAATATCAACTGAAAACATTCATATAAATATTTAATATCAATTTGATTCAATTTGAAACAAATAGTTTTATTAACAAGACATGTCAATCCTTAGATGAAGTTAGGAGAATATTCAACAACTTCAATATATCCTGGATATACGAGTATAATCCTGATTGACATAAAATGAATAATAACAAAACGTAGATTCCATATTCATTTATATTATTTTTTACATTTATATTTAAGTTAATTTGAGTTCATAATACATTTCGTACGTTCACCCAGCAAATCTTACCCCACCTTTGGCCTCTAACTTTACCCGGACCTTCTCCAATTCCCCATATATCTATAATTCTCAAAAGGAGGTTACTCAGCTATATCGACGAGATCTGATCCCCCTACCTATACATATTTTAATATACAACATTTCATCATTTTATTGATATAGTAGATATAATATAACATATCTTTATCTTCTTTTCTTGATATATCTATATTTTCTATATACTAGTTTCCTCGCTCCCCCCCCCCAATGGCTTAAATAAATATGCTTGGACTCCAAATATATATAGAAGTTCTATTAATCAAATACGAGTACTGTTTAAAGTCTTATATGGCCTAAGTTGCCGAAAAGATGTGTCTACGTGTGTGTGGGAAAAAAGTGGGTTTTTTAAACGAATTAAGACGGGATGCGAACTCGCGACCCTTGGTACAAATGACAAGCACGCTAACCCCTACACCAAGGCCCGAGAGCTTGTCATTATTTTAATTAACAAGAAAAGGAACAAGAGCAGCCAAAAATAAGAGCCTCCGATTTTTGGCTGCTCTTGCTCTTTTTTCTGTTATACAAATGCACAGTCACTGACTCAAAACTTTATCATAATAATTAAATATTGTCTTTTGATATCTCAAATGTAGACATAAATTATTACTTTTATCCACTAGCAAATTTTTTTCTCATAACCAGGAAATAATTAATATACACTCGTTGCAATTATTATAATAATAATAAAAGCCGAAAGGTGTTGACATTGTCGATTAAAAATCCAAAGGGAGTGGTTTTTGTTTTGCATATCGATGATAATTAATATCGTCTTTAGTTTATTACGTAAAAAAAATTTTTTTCTAAATTTTTAAAACATCAAATAATTTTTAAATAAACATTGAATTTGTTAATATCATAAATTTGATGATTAAATGATGATCCAGGCGGATATTAAATAATAATAGAATAGAAAAGCAGGCCTCTCTCCTGGCAATCCAATCCCCTTACTCTATTTATAGTAGTTATTCAAAGGCTCTCCAGAGAGGAGTGCTGGGCCAAAAAGACCAAAATAGACCCGAGTGGGGCTGATAGGCCAGCACACAATCCAGAATCTAATACTTCCATATGCAACGAAAACTCATCAGACTATAAGTCTACGCCTTGTAAGATGATCCTCCCTGTGAGGGATAAATTCATCTGTAACTCTTATTTTTTACTATTGTTTATCTAAATTAATATTTGTCTCTATTATTAACTTTTCTAACCAAGCAACGTTGAATCTCTGGATAGGTGACCCAGAGAGACAAGGTTGTTGAACACCTGTCAAAAACTATCTATACAAGCATTTTTATTTCAAATAGCCCATAATTGAATATTCTATTGTCATCGATAGCCAAAAATCTAAAAAAATATCTTTTCAAAATCTAAATTGGAAAGAATATTAAAATAAGCTGAATTTTTGAATCTTCATTAAGTTAATAAATTAATATAGGAACTACCAGGTCATTCAATAAGTCCGTAGGATGACATATAGATGGCGTTACTAAAATTTGTTCCTTATGATTTTTATTTAGTACTAACCTTCAAACGATACGTGTATAAATTTGACAGCAATCTAACTATTGATTCGTGAGTTATAGAATTGTATGTGAAGCAACTTTTGTAACTTTTGTTATTGGAAAAAAAATAGAAAACAGTGAATTTCAAGTTATTGCTTTTTGATGAAAAAATATTAGGGTAAGAGAAAGTAAAAAATTTTGTGGAAACCAAACAATGGCTTGATCCTGTTTTCAAATCTCAAGAAAATGCTTGCTGGGAAGAAATTTAAGTCCAATGATGAAGTAATCGCTGAAACTGATGCCTATTTTGACGTGAAAAATAAATCGTACTATATAAGTGGTATCGAAAAGTTGGAAAATCGCTATACTCGTTGTATCGCCCTCAAAGGCAACTATGTTGAATTTAAAAAATCGAGTTTTGTCAAAATTTTGTTTTTTCTTACTTATCCTACGGACTTATTGAATGACCTGGTAAATATATATATAGAAAAAGTATTGGATTCATGTCAAAAATTCGATATCCAAAAAAGTGGGTCTGTGTGAGTCTATGTGATCTGTCTATGAACAAAATATCTCAAGAATGAAAAGAGCTAAGAGGTTAAAATTTTATATTTAAGTTAGGCACGTGACAACAAAATGCAAGCTGCAAAAATTGGCCATAAAGTAACAAGCACTTTACTGATGTACTTTTTTTAGTTTATTTTTTCGATTTTCGATCTAACGATTTTGATTAAAATTCAAATATCAATTATTTTTAGATTCTCTTTAAAATGTAGGCTTATATTCTCATTTTACTTTCAAAATTGTTTGAAGACCACTTTACTCTTGCTTCATAGAAAAGATAGGAGACAACCATCTCGGTTGTCATTGTAACAAAATACTATAAATGTTTTCCCATGTTTATAAATTTTACTTCTTGAATTTTAATATGTACAGTATATCGGTGGAAACTAAATAATATGTCGTCTCAAAAAATCTGGCGTGACAAGCACAGTGTTGTGTGCTGTGCGACCAGTCACATCAGATTTTTTTAGTTTTTTCAGCAAAGAGAGAGACTTTTGAATTCTATTATTATTATTGGTTTATTGCAACTTGCTAGATTCTGACCCTATTTCTGTTTTCAACTAAATCTTCCAAAATTTCTTAGCTAATATTAATGAAATTTAGAGAATTTAAATTTAATGATTGTTTTATTATGCGTGAGAAAATGATGCGCGGAAATATTTATTTAACAATAATAAGAATAAACTCATAAATTTAAAAAATAATAAATACATGCTAAAAAATTAAAATACCAAATTTCTAAAGATACGTTCTAAAAACAAATTTGCGTAAAATTCGTTCAATCAAAATTCATTTGAGTTTAACAAAATCAATTTTAATTTGAGGAAAAAAACTTATTATATTTTAATTCAACTAAATGATCATAACTAAATTAACAATAATTATTAAATTTTTACTATTCGAATTTTGGCAACCATTCAAGGCATTCGCTCTGTTATGGTTTAAAAAACCCGACCTAGTTAGATATAATTACGTACTGTATATTCCCCATTAACGTGTTTATTTACTTTTTGTTTTAATTTAAGCTGGCTGAGTAATCCTTTGGCCCTAATGTACAGTAAATGTAGATGATGACTATGAAGTCCAAGGTACGGACCTTATACATTTTATCTCAAATCACATTAATATATGTGAATCTTAAAAACGCATCGAGCCATTATAGATAAATAAAATGTTGTATGTGTTTCTTACACTATTATTGTAGAATTATATCAACTTTTTGAATAATTCCACCAATCCCCTAGTGATAGATTTTCTTACTCGTTTTTTTCATAAATTTTTAAATTTCCAATTTTTTGGTACATTATTTTAATCAGATTTTTATTATTACGGTTTTGAAAACGGTTTTTGAGATAATCAAGAGTATTAGAGTACGTATAAGTGAAAGTCAAGGGAGGCCCGATATATTTGAATATGAATCTAATAAGTTAATAATTTCTTTAAATTCTAGATTATGATGGGTTCGCTTCTCGTTTTTTCTAAATTACATTGGATACCAATTAATGCGGTAATATGTCTAAATGACCTCAGATGCTGAAAAAGAAATAAATTAGTAGGGTATATATTTTTTTTCAATATTTTTTCTAGATTCCCTCCACCTTTCTTGTAAAATACAAAACATGCGGAGGATTTTATTATTTGATTCCTAATATCCTTTGATAATAAATATTTTAAATTATTTGAATATCTCCAGTTGTTTTAATTACAAGTCTGTTTGCTTTCTCTCTCTATGTGGACCTGTAGCTATAGAGCAACTCTTCATTTTGAATTGTATGTAACGAACATTTGAAAATTTATATAATGTATTTTCTTTGTTAGAGTGGTCTGTTTGTCTTTGGAAAATGAATAAACGTCACTTTTGAATGGAAGACGCTTCATTGTTAGAATTTTCATATTACCTTTTCTTTTACAAACTCAACATGATGAGAAAGGTCTAAATTTTGAATAAACGAGGAATTTCTCAAGAGATCATCTCTATATATTTAGAATTTCTTGAAGAATTTAATTTTTTTCCGCCTTAGAGCCAAACCACTCCATTGCACTACCAAGATAGAATGCTGACTCGATGGCCTAATGCCAAATATTGGATTTGTCAAACGATACGTCTTAACTAAAAAAACGGAAATTATTTTTGTTCTCTCTTTTAAAGACATTTTTCCCCAAGAGCCAATTAGATGTGGCTGATCAGCTGGACAAGTTTACAAAAACATGCACACATACATACAAGCACTCAGACACCAATCTAAAAGAAAAATCGTGTTTCAAAAGTCATTTTAATTCATTCAAAATTCCTCCCTGTTGAATAAAGTGATTGCAACAACAATCCAAGAATAGATTAGTGAAAATTTGCAATTTTTCTCTTTTTACCGAATATCGCCATTGGAGGCCATTTAGCCAGAAATTCTCAACCTAGGGCTTATAACTTGACAAACAAGGCCCTTGACGTATTGGCTCCCAGGTAGTCTATTAGGGGCCATTCATTAATTACGTAAGGACAATATTAGTCATTTTTGACCCCTCCTACCCCCATGTAAGTATACATAAGATTTCTCGAACCCCCTCCCCTTTCTTACGTAAGACTTTATCTCGTTCTCCTAAATAATAAAATGTTTTTTTTCAATAAGCAATAATAATTATTAAAATAGAATTTAAATTACATTGTACACTATAAAATTAAGGAAACTATTGGGAATCCAAAATGAAATTAGATTCTTTGTATTGAATTTTGATTCAAGAAGTATTTACGTAAGAATAAGTTTTACGACCCTCCCCCCTACATAAGGATATGTAGAGATTTTCTTAACCCCCCCTCCCTCTCAAGACCCTTACGTAATTAATGAATGGCCCCTTAGCTTCTGGTGCCAAAACTCAAGAGATCGCGAGAGAGAAATTTGTTTCAATTGAATTGAATTGAAATAAATAGGGATGGGGAATGGCCTCAGATGCCGAAAAAGATCTTGAACAAATTAAAAAAAAAAAATAATAATAATAATAATTTAAGAAAATAAAATGTGTAGCTATAAATAAATTTAAAAAAAATAAGTCCTTTAATATTAAAATATTTTACGAGTCTGCGTTTTTTTTTTTTTTAAATTTGATTTAAGGTCTTTTTCGGCATCGAAGGCCACGAAGACCCCGTCTCTATTTATTTCAATTGGATTGGATGGTGGCCAATTGAAAATTTTTGTATCATTTATACGAGATGCGAACCCATGACCTTTGGCACCAGAAGCTAACGCCCTAGCCCTGAGCCACAGGTCAAGGGTCTTGATATACCTTGATAACAATAAAAGCCAAGGGGTGTGGGTTCGGATCCCAGAGATTCAGATTAAATTTTATTTAAATTAATACGTGCATTAATTTGTATAAATAAATATCGTAAATAAAAATAATTGAATTGATTTAAGTCTACTAAGATCTACTTAAGTATAAGTCTTGAGATGCCAAAAATAATTTTTTTAAAAATTAAAAAAAAAGAATCCCTGACTCAGGGAGGCTCTCTTCTCTTTTAGAACTAACTAAAAAAAATGAAAATTTTTTATAATTATAAATAACTTTCTATTTATATTAAAAATTTATTTAATTAAAAAAAAGCATTTTTTCCGATGGAAATAAATTTTATTCATTAACTAGTCAAGAGAGTTTCTACTTCAAATGGTTAATAGATGACACATTTATTTCTCTATCATTAAAATAAATAATATTACATTTTATTCATCGAATAATGAATGTCCTAATAATAAATAAATAATGTGATGCCTCAACATATATATAATAAAATTTACATAATTATATTCTATTGATCATAATTTGTGAATTCATTAAAAAAAAATTCCTATTATTAAATGAAAATGTACCTACATTTGCAAAAAAAAGCAAGCCAGTTCAATTAAAACATACTTTTTTCTACTAACTTGTTAATGACTCGATTTATTTATTTTATATAGAATATTTATTATATTAAATTTTGCCGAACATTTCATAACTCATGCTGGGATAATTTCTCAAAAACATTGAGAAGGCTTCTTATATAACAGGTTTATAAAATTTAATTAGTCGAGGGGGTCCTAGACGCATCGAAATTAATTAGCATGAGCCAATCGATGGCTTTTTTTTAGCAAGGATATAATTTTTTTTTTTTTGAATATTAAAGTAAATCATATTTTTACGTCTTTTATGACACAACTTGTTGATCAAGTCTATTTCATCTGGTTCTTGACCTGTTTGCAAAAGTTTAATCCTGTTTCGCGAAAAGCGTCGAAGAATGAAAGAAAAATTGAACAAAAGCGCTTTGGCGCTGGCGCTTGAAACGTGAGGCGAGAGGGCCTCTCTTCGCCTCTTCTTCTTCTTTCTTCATCTTCTTTTTCTCGACGTGCCATTAAGTGTGCCGTCTGGCGACGGAGAGCGAAGCAGCGCCCAGGGCGACTGGCGGCCAATTACTGGCAGCTGGCGACGCACAGCGCCGTCACGGCGTCCAAGTGTGTACTATCACCTACTTACGTTGCTTGGGGGGTGTTTTGCGTCGCGAATCGTACAATCATCTTATCTCAAATAGAATTGCGGCACTGGGGACGACAAAGTGGCCTGTCCAAGCGCCAGGTGTGCCCCATGGGGAAACTCAACTGCACCGAGCAGGCCATCAACCCCGCGCTGGAGTTGAGAGAGGCACACCGCGCGACCCACGTGCGCCCATCCCATCACCGCTAGTCGCCATCCCCCACACACTCATTATCTTCGGGGAGGCCACTCTCTTAACTAACTTCGACATTATCAGGAAGAGATTGGATCATCATACGTCAAATAAGATTAATTTAAAACACTCTCTAATGTCTTCAAGAAAATGCAAATCTAAATAACTTATTTGATTATATTATCTTCGGCGATACTAACTAACTTCAACGTTATCTGCATTTTTTTTTCTGTATTCATCATCTTCATCTGTCAAACAAGATTAATTTAAATCCCAACTATCTCAAACACACGACAATATTTGAAAGTTACCAAGATAATATATAGAACTTGAGAAAACACAAGCAAAAAAGTACAGCTCGACACACATCTATCATCTCACTCATCTTGTGCAAAAAGATTATCAATATACAGCTCTAGAATAAGAAATCAGAACCAAAGATTCTTCACATTTACAATCTATCATCTACCTCATCAAGTATTTATAAGCTTAATACAGACAAATAGGATTATCAAAGACAATGTTAAATTGCAACAACACTACCATATGGTTTTATAATAATCTCAATTGAATTTTCGCTATTTAGAAGATCCAGATCTAATGATTGGAATTAAATCATAAAATTAATTATTATGGAGATTGATTATTTAAAATCTGAAAAACAGCCGTACATACAATCAGGCACTTGTAAAATTCTGTCAATGTCAAATAGACTTAAGAATTTCTACAAAAAATGTATGATACATTTAAGAAAGGCCCTAAAAGTTAAAATTGGAAGATTTACGCTGGATCAGATATATAAGGAAAGGACTTCCAGGTGGTCTGGGGGAGGGGGGGAATGGAAAATTTTTTGAAAATTAGGCACGAAAATCTGCTTTTTTAGCTATCCTTAGACGTGAAAAATTTTATCAAACTTAGCTTGATTTATAAGCATTTTAATTAAAATTAATTAAAAAATAAATATTATGGGGCACCTAAGATGCCACGCGGAGTAAAATTCCCCAATTTGACCACATTTTCAGTTCATATTAATAAAATCCGGACACTTCTCAGATCCGGACGCCTAACCGGACACGTGTTCCAAATCCGGACTTATGGTAACCCTACCTAAACAGTAATAATAAAAATAATAATTCCTAATACCTCTTTTTTCCCGGGAATATAGCCCCCTGCCCCCCTGTCTGCGGCCCTGATTATAGGGGATGTGGGAAAGTGATGAAGACATTAGAACACTTATGGACATGTAAAGAGACTGACGAACAACTAGACACAGCCACCAGGACATGGAAAAACAATTTAGAGTTATTGAAGGTAAACTAGACAAAATCTTAATAAATTGCACAAGTACTAAAAGTGAAAAGACAACCCGGCGAAGAAGATAAGACAGGAATGAAAATAGTCAGAAAATAAAGACAAATGTAAATAATAATTGTAACCCTAAAATATCAAAAATGGTAAGGGAAAAAGGAATCAATCTATAAACTAAAATAAACTAATACGTCAAAATTGCAAGATTTGTTTAAAAATGTGTTTAAGGTCTTTTTCGGCATCTAAGGCCATTTAGACCCCATCCCTATTTATTTCAAATGATTTGTATCCAATTCAAATGAAATAAATTTTTCTCGCTTGAGTCAGGAAGCGAACCTAGGTCCCTAGGCACGAGAAGCTAATGTCTTCTCTCTGAGCCAAGGGTCATTGGCATAATTGAAGATCTTTTATCATAGATTCTTTTTTATCGATCCAAAATACTTTTGTAATCCACTCATGTTTCTTTCGAGTATAAATAGTTGTCTTTTTGTCATTCAATCTCTCTGTTCCTGGTCGATCTTTTGAGCTATTTCTAGGAGACTTTTTAACGACGTGAAGTGAGCGTCGTCGTCCTCTTTGTTCATTAGTAAAAGCAAAGCCAAAGGCGGCCAGGATGCCGTGAGACTTGCCCTGATCCAGGTGGCTTCGTGATTGAGTGATTGGCGGCGGTGCTCTTGTCTTCGTTGGCTACGCGCCAGGCGATTCGGAAGCCGCCTTCCACCTACGCAAGGCGACGTCTTCATTGGCCTTCACGGCTTTCACTCCGTAACGCTCTCCACTCGTTCACTTCATTCATGTCTTCATTCACACTTACCCCCGAGAGAAGAGAATAGGCAAGGACACGGCCACCTCCATCTCCTCTTTCATCCCATTAATATAGAATTATTTCAAGCACCAGCTGTTTGTTTATTATTATACTTATTTTATAGCCGCGCCAAAACATCGATTCACTCGGTCTTCGTTAAAAAAATGCATTTTTTTAATATATAATCTAATGAGAGTAAATATTATTGCAAACTTTTTCCGACTTGTTGTCTAATTCACTCTCTAGCTATATATAAATCAAATTCTAAAGTTCATGGTCATTTAGAATCCAATTCCCGACTCCGAGCTACCCTTAAAGGTCAAAATTATATATCGTCTCGTCTCGTTAGAGATAACTATAAAGAAGTGTCCCTTTGACATTTTTTGCACATATCTTAAACAATTAGAACTTTTATAATTAACGAACGTCAAGATTAAAAAAAAAAAAAAAAATGCATCAATTTGCATAAATCTTCAAGGGCATTAAGCCCTGAATTTTATTATTTATTAAAACAATTATTCTCTCTCACTATTACAAAATAAAAAATCTTCTTTTTCAAGCTGTTTTAAAGAATAAAATGTCAAAGATAAAATTTTTAATTTAACTTGACATATTAACACAAGATCGAATTTTATCCACAATAATGATGAACCATCATCGGAGGGTGAGGGGAACAGAGCCTCCCAAAATATTACAACTCTATATACGGATATATGGCCAATTATCTTTATTTTTGTTTGAAAAAGTGCGTCACATAAATAAAAGAAATTAAAAAATGAAATATATAAATAAATATGAATTTTTTAATTATAACTTTTACTTTAAAGCGGGGCCCAGGCCCCACCGGGCACAGGCAAAAACGAAAAATTTAATGAAAATTTGTCTTTGAGAGGGCCCGGCCCGGGTCCCCTTAGGGGCTCAGGTATATTAGATATGGGGTATTTAAAAAATAAGTTTGCCCCCCCCCCCGAAAATAATTCTATATACCTCCCTGATTATCAGAAGTGAAAGATGTTGATTGTTACGAGTTGGGATCGTATTTTGATTAATTTAGCTTTTTTTATTCCTTAATTCCTTTTGAACTTAAAAAAAAAAAAATCCCTGAAAATCAAAATTGTCTATTCATTGGGAATACAAAAAAACATTAATTTCTTTAATAAAAGTGTTTTTTTTTTTTTTTTTTTTTTTTTGAATATACAGTAGAAAAAAGGAAACTAAAAAAACTTCATTCTCTATAATTTTTTTTTTTTTTTTTTAATAGAAAACTATTGAATTTGAATAGACAAAAATTCATTTAATAAAAGATAAATGGGTGAAATTTTAAAATTTATTTATGTAATTTGAAAAAAAAATTATAAACAAAAGAAATTGTTTCCTCGTGAGTCCCCATTCAAAAACTAATATTCGAACTCCTACTTCTATCGTTCCTTATTTACATTTACCTATTTCTTAATCTTTTATAATTAAGTGCTCTTAAACGTCAAAGGTGAAAGATGAGAGGGATTTTCTAATCTTTATTTTTATTTTTTCAAATTTATTTTATTACACATGTCGAAATAGCGTTAAACTATGAAAACTCACGCATAGAAATGAAATACATAAAATTATTAGCTAAATAAGAGAATAATTTTAAAATTCAATACGCAATAATATGATACGTCATCATATGAATATATACCTGTCTAATTTAATAATTTAAATATCCTTTATTCATCTTTCTTTATTTTTCTTCTATTTTATTTTTTTGAATGCCTTCTCGTTTCAGAACATCTATTTGAATATTTTTTTTTTTTTTTTTATAATAAACTCATTATTATTTAAATGAATGGAGAACTCATTCATTTTTCATTAATTAATCCTTTTATCAAAGAATAATTTTTATTTTAAGATAAACTGAGTCTGACACGATTAAAAAAAAAATTAGGCAGATTTAATTAATAATTAAGTCGAATATACATTTCTGTAATATTCAAAAGTTCGATTATTTTAAAGAGTTCAGGTTGATTGAATTTTAAAAACTTTTACGAATATTTAATAGAGTAGTGAATGCAAAACAACAAACGATACAATTTATTTAAAATCCTTATTGTTATAAAAAAATAGAAAAAAAAATTCCTGTATTTTTGAAAATTCTAATTAAAGAAATTTTTTCTAATAGGTATTTTTTAACTCAAATATTCATGAATACAAGATAGCTTTAATTCTGAGATTAGATCTACTATTTCATCTCCGGTATTGAATTAGCAAAAATTAGGCTATTAGAAATCTCTCTTCAGAGCGGAGAGTTGCTTTCTCAGGCCTCAGAGCGATGCCCCTGAAAATCCTCCACCCGCCTGTTTTTATACAATTTATATTTACCTATCTTTGATAGCCATAGACAAATGTTAACATTTAATGTCTTGATCCATATGACCAATTAATTAATAGGTTTTTCATTAATTCCTCCAGAGCCTCTGACGGTCAAAGTACAGATGGTGGAGTACTGTCTGCGCCACAAGTGCCTGATGTACTCTAGAGTGGGTCCTTGACCTTATGAAACTAAAATACTTAGTGTTTTAGTAACTTGTTCCCTTTTTTTTTTTTTTTTTTTTTTTTTTTAACTTTTCCCCTTTTCCCCCCCAACCCCCCCCCCCCACACCCACAATCCCTTTCGTCAACCCAGCCAGTCAAAAAATTTTTTTGAAATCATTTATTAATAAAAAAAAATATAAAGGGTAAGGCATTTTTTTTTAATGCATTTGGTTGAAGTGGAATAAAAAAAATAAAAAAACGCCAGGGGGGCGGACCCGCCCCGGACGGTGGGTGGAGGAGGAAGAAACCAAACCCCCCCCCCCCCCCCCCCGGGCAACTTGTTCCCTTCGGTTGCATTAAAAAAAGATTATTTATTTATTTTATAAAAATATTGGTTTGGTTTACTAAACTCTACCTTCCAATCTTGAGCGCTTCAGGCACTTGTGGCGTCGACTGAACCCACTCTATAGCTCTCCTCCACATTTGGCCCTTGGGGTTTTCCGCCTATTTCCTCTCAATCTATAAATGAACATGTAATAAAGAGTTCTAGAGCAACTAATCGAAAAATCTGAGTGTGTTGATAATATTGGAGGCCCAACCAAGCCAAAAGAAAATTATCCTATTTTTACTTTCTCTTACCTCTATATATCTTAATATATATAGAGAGAAAGTATTGGATTCATGTCAAAAATTTTATGCCGAGATTTTGTTGAATATACACGTTTTGAGGTCCCCTGAATCCACAAAAGTGGTTTTCGCGACATGGTCTGACTGTGTATGTGTTCAATTTTAAGTATGTAGGAAGGAATTGCGGTATGAGGCTGAAATTTTATATTTAAGTTAGATCAATAATTTTTTAGATGCTCTTTAAAATGTATATTCTCATTTTGTCAATGAATTCTTCTGAAGACTACTTTACTCTTGAACTTCATAGGAAAGATAGGGGAAATGTTTTTTTTTTTTTGTTTAAAAAACACTCACACTTTTTTCCTATCACACTCACATTACACACACATACACACTGTCTTTTCGGCAACTTAGGCCATTTAAGACTTTTTACGATACCCGTTATTTGTAAATATATCAATTTGGGATCCAGGTATTCATATTTAAGCCAAATTTTACATCTTGAATTCTAATATATCAGCAGAAACTAAATGGATGCCGACCCAAAAAATCTGGTGTGACAAGCACAGCACACAACTTTCGATTACCGAATGTAAGAGAAAGTTGTGTGCTGTGCGCCAGTCACACCAGATTTTTATCTCATATTATGTTTATAGTTTGGGAGAAAAGTCGTGTAGGTTTTACGAGAAACATATTTATAAGTATAATTATTTATTTATCATAGAAACAAAATTTTTTTCCTTTTTCTTACTTTATGGCTAACTTGACACATTTACAAAATTTTTCAAAGAGGATCAAAATGATATATTTTTAGTTTCTCTTAACTAAATCTATATATGCAATTGTGTCGAGATTTTGGTGGAAATTGAGGGTCATTAGTTCCAAAAAAGTGGACGCCGCAAAATCAGGTGGTCATGTGTGTTGTCAACCTTTCAGCAAGCAAATACAATTTTTTTCCTTCCAAATATTTGATAATCTTATTAACTCCTGAGTTTTTTTTTTTATTGACATTGTTTTCAAATAAATAACTTGGATTAAAATTAAATTAAAAATGAAAAAAATTTCAAGAGTAAATCTTATAAATATCGAGATTCCATGTTTTTATCTAAAGAAATATAATTTATTTCAAACTTAAACAAGTATAATCTTCTTAATTAGTTAAGTAATATTTATTACTGACAGTAATTAAGATGAAGATTTCAAATATATTTCATGATATGAATTTTTTTCTTTTTTTTGATCAAGCGATTATTTTTAATCTTTTTTATGTTTTATTCGCTCTTTAATTTAAATTTTTTTCTCTTAAATAATAATATAAAAAAAAATTTGGTGTAATTTACCAAATCAAGCACTATCTAATACTTTAATTTAGATAAATGAAAATATATTAGAATTATAAATATTTACTGTTAGAATGTGAAATATTTATTTTTTATGCATTGGGTGGGATCAAATTTGCATAGTTTTTTAAAATTATTATAATTCTTCAATGTGGAGGGGACATTGATTTAATAATTATTTGGATATTAGCGATTGTTGGTAACACTAAAACCAAACATCCACTTTATAGTGTAAATTCATAAAACATTTAAATATTTATTTAATTCGATTACTCAAATGCATCAAATCAAATTGTTTTTCGATGATGAATTTAATAAAACACGCTGCACTCTGCATTTTAATTCGACTCTGATTCATTATTAGATTTAAATATGATTCACAAACGACATAGCATAATTATTTTTCCATTTGGATTTTAGTCTAATTCTAATTATAATTAATTCACTCACTCGGAGATGAACCATACTTAGATAAAATTAGAAAAAATCTGGTGTGACTTAAGGCACAGAAGTTTTTTTGTGTAGAAATAGTTTCCAATAGCAACTAGTTCCAAACTTGGCCACTTTTCATATATGGCGCTTAGCTACGAATGCTGCCATTGGAATTAAAGTGCACTTCAAACACGTTTTAGGGAAAAACTTATTAATGTACTTTTTAAAGAGCATCTAAAAAATCGTTGTTTTATGAATTTTAATCAAAATCGTTCGAGCCAATTTTAAGAAAATCGAAAAAATACTGAAAAAATTTTCTGGTACATCAGTAAAGTATTAGTACTTTTTGGCCGATTTTGTTCAAAATCTTATTTTAACTATCCTGGAGGGTACCTAACTTTTTTGTCTGTTACCATGAAGTAAATAGCACCACTGTTTTTTGAAAAAAATATTTACACTCCTTATGTTATTGAATTTTACTTAAAGGTTATTTTCCCCTCTCAAGGGGTTACCTAACTTAAATATCTTTTCGGTTTTGCTTTAAATTGATTGATAACAGACACCATTTTCCTGGACCTATTTTTTTTAACTCGTGGGACCTCAAAACGTGTATTTCCATCAACATTTTTGACATGCAACCAATACTTTCTCTCTATATATATAACCTAAGCTATATTAACATGTATAAGTAAAAGAAAGGAATATTAATTATTAGTAAACTTTTTTCAATAAATATTTTATGTTTATTTTATAAAATAAATATTCGTAAATGACAGGATATATTTATTTTATTATTCAAAAACTAATTTTATATCCCAGCTAAAATAGTAATATTAATATAACTTTTTAATATTCTATTAAAATAAAAAAAAATAATTTTTGTGAAATTAAGTTTCAACACTTCTATAAACGATTTTATAAATAAAATATTTTATTCGATTCATTAATAAATAATTACAAATTTGTAATCACAATGCTTGATGTTTATCTTCCATACAGGGCAATATCCCCTACTCACTCTCTATTCTAATCACCCTATATATCATATGTTGCTGACATTTCAAATTGTTGTTACATGTCTTTACTTATGTCGAACTTTTCACTATCATCAAGTTTCGCAGAATTGATACCCATCTGACACGTCATTGATTTGTGCTATTCGATCCTTATGTTTTTAAACAGAAGAGATGTCAAATAAAAAATCTGGTGTGACTGGTCGCACAGCAAACAACTTTCTCTTACCGTTGGTAATTGAAAGTTGTATTCTGTATTGTGATTTTTTGTGTCGACATATATTTAGTTCCCGCCGATATATTAGAATTCAAGATGTAAAATTTATAATATGGGAAAAAATTTATATTTTGTCCCCATGGTGATTATTTCTTATATCTATCCCATGAAGTACAAGAATAAAGTGTGCTTCAAATATTTAATAAAAATTCGCATTATAAATATCAAGGAGCCCCCCCCAATATTAAGAGTTAGTTATTTACTCCGCATCTGGGGTCATTCAATATTTGATAACACTTGATTAAATAAATACTAGCTACATAATATGTTTATTTAATAATCTTTAATTCCTTGATTTTGAAACTTTTTTTAACATTCACACTTTATTCTCATTCACACTCACACACACATCCACACAGTCTTTTCGGCAACTCAGGCCATTTAAGACTTTGGCGATAACCGTTATTAATGAATATATCTATTTGGGGTCTTCTTATTTAAGCCATTTGGTATCCAAAATAAAATCATCGGACTGCCTGGGGTCCGAACCCGCGACGTTCGGTATAGAAGATAGGCACGCTACCAATTACACCAACCCCGGGGACATTTTGAGACTTGATACTACTCTAGTTCGAAAGATATTTCTGTTTATTCTGACTGTAATAATTTCTATTTTCTTCTTTTCGGCATCTGAATTCTTATTATTTATATTTCCTATTTATATTTATGCCTATTGAAATTCATAGTTAATTCTTTCATCTTGGTTCCAACAATATTCTTGGACAGAAGGGCCGCGTCGGCTGTATTGCTATGGATTAACCCCAACTGGGACGAATTTTTACATTTTTGCAATTCATAGCAATATTTGATTTTTCACCTTAGTAGACCGTCCGTTTAGGTGCACTTACTTATTTATGATGCCTTCGAGGCTCAAATAAAGCAGTGTCTACAACAGTCCCTATCTAGGCCTAGATACCTTTTTAACCACAACCAATCTAAATAGTAAAATTTTATTTTTCTACATAATAAATCGAAAATAACTACCTTTACTTGAAGAAGTTTAAAATGATATGCATATTATTCATAGCTTTATAGCCATTTTTACTTTTTAAATTTATTGATAATAAAATAATTAATTTTATATTTTATACTTAATAAAGATAAAATATAAGATGATATGCATATTATCTATAATTTTGAATTTTTTTATTTGCACCCTTTTATTTATTTTTTAAAATGATTCGCATTGAATTGATTATTAAATAAATAAGTCAATAAGTGATACTCGGTTGTTATTCCGACGGAAACACTAAATGCTTCTTCAATACATAAATGGCTGTCGATATTGAATAGAATCGACGTGCCGGATCCCCATCGAAGAGTTCGTTCTCTTATGGTCAAGTCTAACAAGGAAAGAGGCAACAGGAAGCAGGTATACGCCGCTTCCGTTGCTTCGCCTTCTTCAATCCTCCCACCCACTAACTTCTAGACTTTTAATTATAAAATTTGCAAACAAAATATCGTAGTAAAAATTGTATCTTTAATGTTATAAAACGAGTAATAGCACAGGACTTTAAAACCCATTTTCCGCTTTCTGTTATTATTTAATGTCGTCCTCTATTAATATTCCTGGTTTTATATTAATTAAATTTCTCTCTGATGTCCGCTTAATCTTAAATTAATTTAGAAATATTCGTCTCCGTTGGTCAGAAACTTAATCAATTTTATTAATAGAGCTTATTTGGTTGTGAGATTGAAGCCAAGCGTTAAAACGTCCATCGTTAAATTTCGTCAATCTTAAAAACATTTTATTTTCATTAAAAATTTGGTTACCCTTGGTAAGAGAAAGTTGTGCTCTGTGCTTGTCACACCAAATTTTTTGTCGACATAATTTTATGTTTAGTTTCAGCCGATATATTAAAATTCAAGATGTGAAATTTAGCCAGAAAAATAAAGAAAAAAAAAAAGATGTGAAATTTATAAACATGGGAAAATATTTATATTTTGTTATCATGTCAACAATTTCTCCTATCTCTCCTATGAAGTACAAGAGTAAAGTGTGATTCAAACAATTTTGAGGGCAAAATGAGAATATACGTTTTAAAGTACATCTAAAAAATAATTGATTTTTAAATTTTAATCAAAATCGTTAGAGCGAATTTTGAGAAAATAAAAAAAAAAAAAAAACTGAAAAAGTACATCAGTAATGTACTAGTATTTTTTGGCCGATTTTGTTCAAAAGCTTATTTTCGCGCCTCAGATGGGTACCTAACTTGAATATAAAATTTCAACCTCGTAGCTCAATTCATTCATGCTTTAAATTGAACACAGACTTACAGACAGACCATGTTGCGAAAACCCCTTTTTTGATTCAGGGGGCCTCAAAACGTGTATATCCACGACAGAAAATCTCGACATAGAATTTTTGACATGAAACCAATACTTTCTCTCTCTATATATTAACATATATACGTAAGAGAAAGTAAAAATGTAGACATTTAATAATTAATCTTATATGTCACTCTTGTCAAAATGTTTGTTTTGCTCAACTATACCGCTCCCTCCCCCTCGTTTCATGAATCACTAAAAGTTTTTGACTTAAATTTAAAAATATAAAATTTGAATTGTTTTTATTATTCTAATTCCCTTGAGAGTCAGTCATTTTACGTCTACATGTAAAAATTTAATCAAAATAAATCTTCCACATATTTTTTACATCATTTTGATTTATTTATTTAAATTTTAACAGAAGGGTTCTTTTCTCATGGTAGTTGAAAGACAAGGGTACGTAATTTAGTTTAAAATTTTTAAAACTTTTTGCTTACACCAAATTTCTTAGCAAATAGGATTAATTTATTAAAAAATATCCCTTCATTAATAGTAAATTTATAATTTTAGATATAATTAAGTATTAGGGAAGGTACTGTAAAATATTTTAAGTTTTTTAACTTGAGAAAATATGAAATAAAATTTGTTCAACAAGAGCGAATCTAATAACAAAATTGTGTTCAAAAACTCTGCCAATTTGTCCGCTCTGTATCCATTATTATTTTTATGTTCAAATATTTTTACTTTAATTTACCTATTTATCTAATAATTTTATTAATTAACCACATTCTTTTTATAAACACACAAGATCACTATCTTTATAATAACATTATTAAGTGGAAACCTTTTTAGTTAGTAGTCTATATAATTTTTTGTCATATTAAACCATTTTTTACTTTTTTTTAGGATATTTAACTTTATGAAAAAAATAATACATTTAATCTTCGTTAATTTTCTTCGTCCATTAGTAACAATTTGTCACTTCATTTATTTTTATATCCTTTGGTTTGTCAAAATAAATGGAATTTTTTTCTAAAAAATAGACTTGTTCGAATCGTCTCATCCAGTTTCTTTTTATATACTGGCTTTATTCTCGAAATTAGTAACTATTTCATAGTAAATTTCAAGTTTTCTCTATTATAGACCTACAAGTTGATTATGGCGCGTCTCGTACGCGTTTAGTAGTTTTTTAAAATAAATTATTAAAAAAAAAAAAATTTTGAATTTTCCTCTCCGACTCCGCTCTCTCTGAATTTCGCCAATCAGCGCTATCCCTGAGTCCTCCCTGAGGCCTGATTGGTGGGATCACACATCGGACACCGGTTTAAGGGCTTTATATAAAAGTATGATAATTTTTTTATAATTTATTCGCCCAGCATTGAATTTTATTATAATTTCAAAAAATTAATCCAATTATAAATGAATAGAAATTAATTTTGGATTTGATTTCCACTCAAAGCATAAAAATTTATTAATTAAAAAAAAAAATTGTTTTAATTCTTGATAAGGACAGCCACCGTGTCCAGCTCTCTTTTTTATTATTATTAAAATTTACCAACTATTGTGGGCATTTAAACAGACAATTATCATGAATTTGTTGAAAAAATGCTTGTATCTCTGTCTTCCGGCGGGCATTCAACAGCCATTTTCTCCTGGACCACCCATTCACGGATTGCGCACTGCTTGACATGACTTGTTTACATGGCCGGGCAACAGAGGAGAGTAGCAACAGCCACAGTGAAGCAATGTCAAGCAAGGCGGAACCTCGGATGGGTGGCCCCGCGAAACCAGCGAATTGAACGTCCCCCGGTTGTCGTCGGTACAATTCAATTAAAATTCAGACATAATAAACTTCTTAAATTTTTCATTCGATATTTTTTTATAAAAAAACGGACCATTCCCATCCCCTTTCTAAACCTGACTTATTCAAATGGAAAGATAAACATTTAGCGACAAATTATACAAACAATGTAGCTATTCAATGATTATATGAAGAAGGTAAAGATCCTTGAGAATTTCTAAAGAATCTTCTCTCTTGTCATACGGTTTCAATGCGATGAACAATATTTCATTTATTTTATTTAACAACTCGAACAAAAATTCAACTTATTTAAGATCAACAGCGGTTATGAATTTAAATTTGTATCTACAAAGTAAAAAAAAAAAATCAAAGGGGCAATGAGAATTATTAAATATTTACTAACTAAAAATGAAATTACGAATATTTAAAAAGTATTTTTGAATATGTTACTACAGTCACTTGTCTCTGGCATGAAGACAAGTTCTTTGTTTCATTATTCAAAGCAGAGATTCATTTCCCGTCTTGAACGATAAAATGTTATTTTTTTTAAATATTTTGTATTAATAAATGAGATAATAAAATACCACTTAATAAATATTGAATGACAACGGATTTTGTTTTACTTAATTATCGTTTATATTATTATTGCCTAAAATCAGATGATAAAAAATTTCTAACAAAAATAAAAATGGCGGAAATTTGTTTGTATTTTCTCGTATTGTACAATTAGCCATTATTGACTTAAGTGGTCTCCCTGGTTGAATCTTCGGCATATAAAATAATTCTACAATAATATACAGGTGTATTTTATTTACAATACTTTTATTGTTTATCACCTGATGAATATATGGGACTATCTTGCTAAAACAGATGTTGGAGATAATAATCAGGCCAGTTTTGTGATAACTCTCCAGTGGTCGTTTCGGAATTGAAATAACTCCTTATCAGGAGACAATACGGGATTAGTAAATCCAATTTTTCCCCATAATTTCGACATAGCGTTTCATAATTTGTTTGAGAGCTGCTAATTTCTATGACGAAATCAAGAATTCTGAAGAAGAAGTAATTTCAATTCTGAAACGTCGACAGTCTCTAGAGTATCTCTCTAATAACTAGCTTGAATATCATCTGTTATTATCTTGAATTGTTTATAATATAATATTTATTTGAATGATTGTAGTTTAAATAAAACCGAACTCTTGCCTTACATTTATCAATATTGACAAAATCAGCTATTAAAATTCTAGACCAAGAGAAGAAGGGATAGAATTTATAAGTTATCTTTTCTAAATAAAAGTTTAAATATATCAGAAATATTTCCAGTTTTTCTAATTATATAACGATCAAATTAAAATGAGATATTTTTAATTAAAAATTAAAATTATATAAGAAATTCCATGACCGGGGACACGTACCCGGGAACAAGCAAAGACATGTCACATTTATCAAATTTTTTTTCTATTTCTCTATTTCCAATTCTAATTTTTTAATTTTCCCTTTAAAATATACACACCAATTCGCCAAAGTCATAAAGTTGGCTGCGACGGCCAACCAACATCAATCGCCACTCTTTTAATGTCCATCGAAAAAAAAAAGAAAGAAATTTTACTTATTCATTTTTTCTTCTCGCCAATGTTTTTATCGCTTTTATTTTTGTGCAAATTCTACCCATCTGGTCTCTTCCTAGAATTGATTCCTTGGCCTCTGACTGTTTCTCGGTCTATTTCTTTTCAAAGAACTCCGATAAATTTTCTATCTCGTGTCTCTTCTAAGCCTACACTTGTTCCTTATTGCTGACCCAGGAGAAGAAAGATAAACACGAATAATTCAATAAATCACTTGAAAAAAAAAAAGAATAAATAAATAAATATATAAACAACGCAAATCATTGAGAATTAAAAGAGTCTTATTTTGCATTTTGACATAAATTTTTCATTACGCGTCGGACTTGAATTTAAAAAATTTGCGAATTTGTAATTTAATCATTGTCACAATAAATAAATAAATGGCTGAATGATTTATATTTTACCTATTACTTGATTAATAACGATGAAAAGTGGCTAAAGACTTTAAAATATATAGGATACGCATCAGCAAAGGAAATAAAAAAAAAAACCTTTCGGTCGCCAATACGGCGCACAACGTTGACGATTAATAATTAAATAAAATTTTTTATTTAATTTCCTTGGCTGCTGCGTCTCCTATATCCATTTTACTTGATTAAGTATTATTCTTTTATTTCCTACACTTGAATTAATTCAATTAATGTGTATTTTAAATTCGGCACAAAAATTTGGAATAATCCCTCTAAAGACCCTTGTTTAAATATTTTGACATGGCTTAAATATCCAATAGTTGAGTTTAGGAAGAGCTGTTAACAGTGGCGTCATTTCAAATTTTTCTTGGGGGGATGAATTTTTTTCTTGGGGAGGCAAACTTTTTTTTCTTAAAATATACTTACAAATAGGTACTCAAATTTGGCCAAAAGATATTTAATTTAATTAATTGTTGTCGAAAAAAGTTTCGCCATGTTGCGATTTGTCCCACCATCGAGTCAACAGACAGTGGCGTCATTTCAACTTTTTCTTGGGGGGGGGCAAACATTTTTTTTCTTAAAATTTACTTACAAATGGGTACTCAAATTTGGCCAAAACATATTTAATTTAATTAATTGTTTAATTTTGTACAGTTTGTATACTCGTAGATGTATTTTGGAGTATTTTATTTAGAATAATATAAAATTTTATAAAAATCAGGGGGGGGGGGGGCCCCCCTGCCCCCTCCCCCTAAATGACGCCACTGTCAACAGAACAAAAAATTTAGCGAAATTACTTCTTTGTACCATACATATTACCAGTTTCTTTTATATACTGACTGCAATCTCGAAATTAGTAATTATTTCTAAATATTAATATAATCATGGAAATTCAATTTTTTCTTTTTTATAAATTATTCGCCTAGCATAAATTTATTTTTCGAATTAGCCCTATATTATATTATAATTTCGAAAAATCCATCAAATGATCGTACTTTTTATTTGCCATTTCAACAAAAAGTCAATTGAAATTAATTTTCTTCTATTATATCCTATTTTATATCCGATTACATAATCATTTCTTTTTGATTTAATAAAAGAATTTTGTTTTCGGTTCAACTATGGTTTATTTGTAAACATTACAACGTTTCGGCCATTCATTATGTGGTCTTCTTCAGGTACAATTCAGTTAAGATTACAAATATTATTACATCTGTGACAAATTCAATTGAGATTGTCACAGATGTAATAACCTTTGTAATCTTAACTGAATTGTACCTGAAGAAGACCACATAATGAATGGCCGAAACGTTGTATTGTTTACAAATAAACCATAGTTGAACCGAAAACAAAATTCTCCTTTATTAATGATAACAACTGTGAAAGCCTAAACTTTTTGATTTATTAAAATCTCCCACATTTCTTTTTATTAATATACCAACATCAAAGCAAACAAACAAATAGAGTATTATATAGGCTATCTTAGTAGATAATATTAGCACAATTTTATTTTCGGTAACTATTTAAAAAGAAGTATAACCTATATTATCTCTTTTAAATAATTGATTTTAAATTTTTAAACCGAGAATTTAAACATTTCAACAAAACAAGTATTGATCAACTCTATTGTCAGAGTGAGAGAGAAAGATAGTGTCAATATAATTCTCTCTTCATTTCAATTTCAAATAAATAAATAACCAAATAAATCGTAATTTAGTTTTCTTGTTAGTCTACCGTGTAGGTAAATCCCTTTGAGGGATAATTGTTTTATGTTTTGTTAAACGTGTTAGTATAACAGGTAGTGAAAGGGGGGAGGAGTAGGAGGAGAGGGGAGTAAGAGTGAGTACCCCTACCCAACCCAGCAGAGGGGAGAAGGGGGGGAAGAGGGGAAGAGAGAGAAATCGCGCGGCGGCCGCAGGCTCCGTGGACCCCGTCAGCTGACCACATGCTCTTATCAGGTGGTTTATCTCGACCAGGGTGTCACTAGCCCTTATGACACCTAAATCAATTAATTCCCCTTGACGAAAATTACATATTACCGGGGTGTTATTACCAATAGTTATTAGAGATGATACAGTTAAAGAGAATAAGTTGAGACTCACCCCTTAGATCGAGGGTAGTGCAGATTTCTGAAGACCGCGTCCGCGAGATGAGATGATACTCGCAGTCCGTTGTCACGCCGAAGACAAAAACAACCGGTTCCTGGAGACAGCGATGCGCGTGT
Organism: Euborellia annulipes; assembly: GCA_023213315.1. NCBI lineage: Eukaryota > Metazoa > Arthropoda > Insecta > Dermaptera > Anisolabididae > Euborellia > Euborellia annulipes. The sequence goes on along the minus strand of JAKCPI010011909.1, from coordinate 16,476 downwards.
GTCGCCGAAGACAGTCCGTTGAGGACTAAGCGGCGACCTGCGCCAAGTGGGTCCCCACCACTGGCCAGGGTCCGAGTGGGGACTTCGGGTCCCGCCTGCTAGTCACCATATACGGCCCGGGTGACTCAGGGGTAGCCGCCACGCCTTATAAGGGTGTCGTCGGCGCGGCCTTCGCAGCCTGCAGGTCGCCATACTCCCCATGTCACTGACTGACCCCCCATTACCTTAAATGCACCTTAACTCCTTCTTCTTCTTCTCTATTGTCCACATAAAGCACACGACGCGACGCGCTTCTCATACACAACAACCCCCACCATCGAATAAACACATATTCATAAGAACAACAACAATACCTGTCTCAAAAAACAGGACCCCTCCTCTTCTCTCTTAATGTTTTAATTTGCTCATATTTAGACCTTTAGAACAATGCACCCTTGAAATGTTCAAATATCTTCCGTCGCTCTTGAAATGAAGTTCCTCTCCAACTTTTTCTGACTTTAATTTGTAGTATTTATTTTTATTAAGGAGAAATTCCAAATTCTTATTAATTCATCTATTACAGACTTTCCCAAACTGTGCGCCGCGAAGCCCCAGGACGCCCTAAAAATTTTCCTATACAAAATATTATATTAAAAATATTACTTTATAAAATGTTTCTCGGGCCAACGTAAATTTGACCAGCATTTTACGTTCATATATTTCACGAAATACTTGTTTAATTTATTTTTAAACTAACCAAACCACATCACCCACATTTATATTATTACAAAAAAATAATATTCGCCTTTAATCTTTCGTTATTAGTCGAAAATTTTAATTATTTATTAAATAAAATTGCAATCAAGAGGTAGATCAATGCGTATCTAAATTCGAAATGAAGAAAAACTATTAGTAACATAAGATTTGTCTTGAGATTTGGCATGGGGCGCCACGGAAAAATTCTGATATATCAAGGGCGCCGGAAACTGAAAAAGTTTGGGAACCCCTGATCATTATTTAAATTTTAATAAAAATCAAACAAAACACCGAGAAAGTAAATTATACAAACTAGATTATTAGATTAGAATTATCTTGGAATAAGATAAAAATAGTATGAAATTAAGAACAAATGCCAAATATAGTTGGTGGAAAAAGTCATTATTTTGATTTTTATTAAAATTTAAATAATGAATTTTTAGGTCCACCAACTACATTTGGCATTTGTTCTTAATTTCATACTCTTTTTATCTTATTCCAAAATAATTCTAATTTAACTAGTTGGTTTAATTTTACTTTCTCGGTGTTTTGTGTTTTTTATTACTGTATAATAATAAGAGAAAATAATATTTTCTTTTGTTATTTCTATAAAACGTTTTGTGTCCACCCCAAACAGATAGGCAACCAATACGCTTTGCTGTCAATTTGGAGGCCTTAAAACTGGCTCGACCCTTATTAAAAACCATGTTCAGAGTTAAGTTTGATTTAAGTGATAATTTTAACATGGAGTGACATCTATAAGTTAAACTGAGTTCAATAGTAAACTTTTATAATATTAGGCCTAAGAAAATTCGATTTCCATTTTTATTTATTTTTATGCATTTCATCATACGATAAGCAGAAGGCTTGAAAAGTGTCACTTCAATAAATTTAGAGTTTTTTGCCATCTCATTAATATATTTAAATTTTATAGAAGACTAAAAAAAAAACTTTAGATTAACCGGCTTCTCGGCATCACTCTTATCGCACGTTAAGATTTAAATCTAGAGTTTTAAGTTTTAAATAATGAATATTGAGATTGATTCATTTGAGGAGAAAAAAATATTGCACCTAGAAAAATTGATTAGGCCTATTTTAAATGTTGACTGCTTGAAATAATTTTTGGTTATTTTTCAAAATTTTAATCTCGTTTTTGGATATTTTATTCACAATAGAGAATCCTAATTAAATACAAAATTTCATAAGAATTGGAAAAAATTTTTTAAAATATACAAAAAGTTCCAAAGGGTATCTAACCGAAATATAAAAAAATTTCAGTCCGGTTACTCAATTCCTTCATTCTAAAAATCGTTACGCACAGACGCACAACAGACCAATTTGCGGGACCCACTTTTTTGGACTCAGGGGACCTCAAAACATGTATCCATCAAAATTTCGACATCAAATTTTTGACATGATCGCAATACTTTCTCTCTCTATATATTTCATATATAGGGTAAGAGAAAGTAAAAAATAAACACTAATTTCAAAGTGTTATTAAAAATTAACATTTTAAACATTCATGCTCTTGTGTCATCATCATTATCAGAGCACTAACAATTATAGTTGTTAAAAATGTCAATTTTTTAAATTTATTTTTGAAACTTAAAGCTAGTGTTTTTAAATAAAATTTTATTGAACTGAACCAACAACTCTTAAGTTTTTAGACTATTATTATTATTAGTTTCTACATTTTCAGTGACAAGATGGATATTAACAAAAATATCTATTGTTTTAAATAAATAAAATGCTGAATTAGAAATCTTTCGAAATTTGCATTAATTTTTACTTTCTCTTATTACTTTTTATAAACACAAACGCAATTAAAAAAAAAGAACAAATTCATTGTTCTCATTTATATACCAAAGAAGGAGGCGATTAGCCGAGAGGATAAAGCATTTAATCCTGAGTTGAACGCAACTCGAGTTCAAATCCACCTCATGGCAAAAAATTAATCTAACTCTATTTGAGATGTCTCCTCCTGAGAAAGGAAACAGGAACCCTCCTGGCTATCATTCCCATGAAAGTTACCCTTCAGAGTAACCACAAGGGGTCAGGTCTGACACTAATAACTGAAGACGATTAAACCTTACCAACTATTAAAGCAGCGGGGCTTTCTCAGCTGCCCCCGGCGGGCTGCGTCTCGTGTTTCCCTATAATTTTTGCATTTATTAATTAAAATTAAAACAAAACACATTTTTCACAACTACAGGTCAATATTCAATGACACCCAACGCGTCAAATTTGATCTGGGGGCTGATATTTCGCTTTTAAAGACAGACAGACAGAGGGACATATATAGGCTTAGTAGATAGAATTAAATACTCATTTTTTTTTTTTACTTTTCAAAACTTATTTTATTTTTGAATCCAACTTCCAACTCAGAGATTATGAGTTCTAACAATTCTTAGAATCCAATTATTATGCTCATTAGATGGATAATTAAAAATCCTTTAATATATCCAATTATTTCATTTTTATTTTAATTATATACAGTATTTTAACGATTTATTTCTTTGAATACTTGAAATATTTTATCTCTGAAGATGCTTTCAACTGAAATCAAAACTTTAACAAATAAAAAAAAAAATTTTGTTATGTGCTTATATACCATACCATACCATTTTATTTATTTGTTTATAATCATGTCTTACAAAGTTTATCTTTATAATTTGAAATTCTTACAATTTATTCAATTAATTCTCTTACTTATTAATGTCACTCTTGAAATATTTTAATGTCAGATTATTGCAAAAGATTTTCTAAAAATTTGACCTTGTAAAAGGGGAGGAATTTCATTCTTTCATACAAATCAATTAATCTTTTTCCTTGATGATTACAAAAAAGTTTACATTTTTTCTTTTCTTTCCTGTTATTTTACTTCTTTAAAAAAATCTTTCTATAGTGGAGATTAAATATCAACCCCAATCACGTCAAAGGTTCTTTAGAATAAAATAAATGACGTCAATAAATATTTATGTTAATATATTGTGCACTTAGAATTTTTATATTTGTTTCTGCCCAAATCTGGTAGATTTATATACAATTCTAATAATAATTATTACAACTTGTTATTCATCACTCTGCCATTTGACTTTCACGTTATAAATATAAATATATTTATGAATTTAATTAATATTCAAAAATTATATCATCAACCTTTGAAGTAATATTTGCACCTGTTAGAATGAATCTCTTGCTGAATTTGAAATTCTTACAGTGTATTATATTACTTTCTCTTACCTCTATTTATGTTAATATACAATAAGTATTGGATTCATGTCAAAAATTCTATGTCGAGATTTTGATGGATATACACGTTTTGAGCCCTGTGTCTGTGAACAAAATATCTCAATAACGAAAAGAGCTAGGAGGTTGAAATTTTATATTTAAGTTAGACACTCCCCTGGGACGTGTCACGAAGCTTTTGAACAAAATCAGCCCAAGAATACTAGTACTTCTTTTCTATACTTTTTTTTTTGAATTTTCTCAAAATTCGCTATAACAATTTTGGCTAAAATTCAAAAATCAATTATTTTTTAGATGCTCTTTCAAATGTATATTCTTATTTTGCTCTCAAAATTGTTTGAAGTAGACTTTACTCTTGTATTTCATAGGAAAGATAGGAGAAAATTTGGCTAGTAGTAACCCCTATACCAACGTCGCGTTCGACCAGGCGTCCGTGATTTTATTTAAGCCATTTGGATACCAAATGGCTTAAATAGAAAGCCTGACCCCACAATATATATATTATACCATTACCAACGGTTATCGTCAAAGTCTTAAAGGCCTAAGTTGCCGAAAAGAAGTGTGAATTGTGTGTGATGTGAGTTGAATGAGAAAAAAGTGTGAATGTTTAAAAAAAAAAAAAAAAAAAAAAAAATAGGAGAAATGGTTGCCATGGTAACAAAATATAAATATTTTCTCATGTTTATAAATTTTACATCTTGGATTTTAATATATCAGTGGAAACTAAATTTATCTCGTCACAAAAAAATCTGGTGTGACAAGCACAGAACACCTCTTTCGATTACCGAAGGTAAGAGAAAGTTGTGTGCTGTGCGACCAGTCACAACAGATATATTTTTTTTTATTGATATATTTTTTCGGAATTCTTTCTTGGATAGGTGACCATACAAGTCTCCTAAAATAAAAAGCCTATTAATATGGTTATCGACAATTTAAATTCTAATGACCTTCTTATGCCGAAAAGGACGGAGAAATAAATAATTTATGGAGAAAGTTGTTTTAACATTTAAAATATAAACAAATCCTGTTTGAATCCTTTTATTTTTAAGTATACAAGGGCAAGCAAATTCCCTGCTGCTCCTCATTAATTGAAAATATACCATCAACCCTCGAAAAAGATTGTTTTTACAATTCACACCAATTGCCCACCTGCATCTCAAAAAAAAAAAATAATAAATTTCACAGAAATAGAAATTAACTGATTGATTGATCTCAAAGATCTTTGAAAATATATATCTGATTGAAATCTTTTTCCTCATATAATCTAAGTTCTTAATCAATGAACTTCCAAATTGTTATAATTTTGCATGGGCTTCACTCTTTTTTATTGAATGAATTTTTTCTAATTTATAAAAATATTTTTATTAAATGAAGATATCTGCATATTTTAGGAGAAAACTATTACTAACCATCAATAAAACTTCTACAAGAAGACAGAATCTTTTACGAGTCAGGATTTATTTATACAACTACTGCTAAGAAAACGTAATTTATGACAAAGTGCTAATAAGTCTTTCCTCTTTTAATGGACAAAGGAATCCCTCTTCTTGAATAACCTGCTACATTTCGAAAATTCAAAATTCAATTCGAATGTTGTATTCTGAAATATTTGGTTGTCATGTAAAATTTTGATATTAGATTTTCATGGGAACTCCAAAAATTTTGAAAATGACTATTTATTTTTTCAAAAGATAAACAAGCTTATTAAAGAAGGATTTTACGAACCAATATTTTAAATAAAAATTTACAAAAATAATTATTTTTTGGTGACTCGTTTATTCAAAACCACAGCGACGTTTCGGTCGACTTATGACCATTTTCATGGCTAGGGCTCACCCACAGTATGTTTAGAGTTTCATTGATGTTTATTAATAGTTTTTTTCTCTTTTTATAACTATCTATTAGGCAGAACCCGTTTGGTCCCCAGTCAAAGTCAATATCATCATTTATATTTAATTTCCGACGTTTAGAGAGCCTGTCAGGTTTTCATGATTCACTTAACTGGGAGAGATGCTCGAAACAGTAGTCTAATAAAAAGATATATTAAAAATATCTCTTTAAAATATGGTATAAGCCTCGCGAAAGATAATTACAACAATGCCTCGCATATTCAGGTTCGATTAGTCCGGTTTGAAATTCTCCAGTAAAAAAACACTACACACTAGGTGATATGTTTCAAGTTTTATTGGCGAAATAATATAGCCTACTCTTTACTTTATTTTGACATTACTGAAATGGAATAAATTAAAAAAAAAAAAAATACGTATAAAGTGTTTTATTTCACCAATAAAAACATTAAATACTAAATTAAAATTAAATATAGAAATTAAACACTAGGTTATTTGTTTAATTATAAATTAACACTTAATACGTATTTCGGCAATTCCTTGTCATCATCATATTGTCGAAATACGTATCAAGTGTTAATTTTACTTTCTCTTATTTAATTAATAAAACCTTTGAAACAAATAACCTAGTGTTTAATTTGTATATTTAATTTTAATTTACAAAATGTTTCAACGAGATCCAACGGTCGAAAGTTTAAATCTTACATTAAATACTGTATATTTCTTTGTGTATCTTTTTATCTTACAATTGTTAGTTAAATACTGTGTTTCAACTAGGAACCGAACGAATATTCAGTTTCGGTTACGGTTTCGGCCAAAAAAGTAGCCGAAACCTGAGTCTGAAAAGATGGGATGAGACTCGCATGCCAAAAAAAAAGGTCAAATGATTTGCACTTGAGGGAGAAAAAAAATTTAGTCTCCTAAAAAAAAAGGTAAAATGATTTTCATGGGAGAGGAAAAAAATTTCAAAAAAAAAAAGTAAAATGATATAAATTTTTTATAGGAAATACAAGTTTCAGTTTCGGCCGAAACTAAGGTTGAGGCCGAATATTCGGTTTCGGCTGAAAATCTTGTTTCGGTCGGACCCTAGTTTCAACTAAGGCTACAGTCGAAAGTTTAAATCTGAATAATTATCATCTTAAAAAATCCAAAAAAAAAAAAAAAAAAAACATGAAATTAAATGAAAATCTCAAAGAAGTCGGAGTTCGATGGAAAAGATATAATTTTTTTAATAAGTGCACAATAATATATGGTAAAAGTTTTTAGTACCGAGGTCTCTTTGTTCATGTTATTACTTAGCTAGATGATTATATAAAATCAAACGGACAAATAAAACAAGATGTAATGGCAAGGAGTGTCGATTAGCATGTGATAGAAGTGCGTAGGAAGTGGCAGGACAGGCGCCAGACCAGGTAGGGTCCACCAAACAACCAAATCCGAATGAAAATACAAGGAGCCGTGCATTCAAGTCCCTGGCACTGGTCACTTGGCGTCTGCGTGTCGCTTCTCCGTTTTCGGCCGGCGTCTTGACTTGAGTCTTGAGTCAGCCGTACTTGATGCCGTTATCCGAGTTGTGTGTGCAACCAACGCGTGGGCACCGGCCTTATTTATCCGCGTCGGCGCGCGCCTAACACTCCTCTTTAACGACGCCCCCGCGCCTAGTCCATCGTCCCAGCTTTTGGCTTTTATGGCGTCAATTCGCGCACCCCTCTTAATCAAATTATTGCTAATCTATTGTCTGAAATTCTGGAAAATAGGCAATCCAAATTGCCAACTATACTGATCTAATGCATTCTCTGCATAGGCTTGGCTACCTGTTTAAATGACAGTGGGCTTAATTACCTGGAGTCTTAAACGATTCCTTATATATACACAATAAATTTAATATTGTATATATTGAATTGGAAATTATTAGTTTTTTGAACAAAAGAATAAATCTTATCTATTATATTAGAAAATATTTTCATTTTTCTTTAAATCTTGAGAATGTGGGAAAATCGAAAAAAACTGAAAAAGTACATCAGTAAAGTACTCTTTCGCCAATCTTGTTCAAAAGCTTCCAAGTACCTAACTTAAATATAATATTTAAACTAGCTCTTTTCGTTCTTGAAATATTTTCTTCCCAGACAGACCATGTCGCGAAATACTTTTTTTGGATTCAGGAGACCTCAAAACGTGGATATCCATTAAAATCTTCACATCGAATTTTTGACATTAAACCAATACTTTCTCTCTATATATATATATACATATATAGATAAGAGAAAATAAAAATTAATTAGCTTTAATTTATTATTTTAATTTTCATTTTTTTTAACAATTTTAAAAATGATGCCTTTATTAAGTTTTTTTACTTTCTCTTACCTCTATATATATGTTAACATATATAGAGAGAGAAAGTATTGGATTCATTTCGACGATTTTGATGGATATACACGTTTTGAGGTCCCCTGAAACCAAAAAAGTGGTTTTCGTCTGTCTGTCTGTCTGTCTGTGTGTCAATTTTAAGCATGAAGGAATTGAGGTTGTAATTTTATATTTAAGTTAGACACCTCCCCGGAGCGTGAAAATAAGCTTTTAATCAAAATCGGCCAAAAAGTAGTAGTACTTTACTTATGTGGTTTTTCAGTTTTTTTCGATTTTCTAAAAATACGCTCCGACGATTTTGATTAAAATTCAATAATCAATTATTTTTTAGAAGCTCTTTAAAATGTATATTCTCATTTTGCCATTGAAATTTTCTGAAGACCACTTTACTCTTGTACTTCATAGGAAAGACAGGAGAAATGGTTGCCATGGTAACAAAATATAAATATTTTACCCGGTTCACATCTTGAAATTTAATATATAGGCGGAAACTAAATATATGTCGACACAAAAAATCGGATGTGACAAGCACAGAACACAACTTTCGATTACCGAAGGTAAAAGAAAGTTGTCTGCTGTGCGACCAGTCACACCATATTATTTTCTTAACATTTACTTACAAATAGGTACTCAAATTTGGCCAAAAGATATTTAATCTAATTAATTGTTTAATTTTGTACAGTTTATATACTCGTAGATATATTTTGAAATATTTTATTTAAGAATAATATAAAATTTAAAAGATCAGAACCCTTAGGGGGGGGGGGGCAAATGCCCCCTGCTCCCTCCTCCTCTCCCAAATGACGCCTCTGATCCGAAACATTCACCCGTTCAGGCTTTTCTTTGATGGCCTTTGCAAAGCTCTTTCCAAGCTTGCCGCCTAAATTTAGGCAACCAAATCAACTCCTAATGCATCAATCAGAATTTTCGTTTTTTGCTCAAAATTATAATAGAACAACAATATTAGGATATTTTCTTTAATTGTGATAAATTAATATTCACACAGGTGACATGATAGTGATAATTTAAAAACAAAATTAATATCTAAAACAATAAGATAAAACGTTTCTTTGGATAATGCAAAATTGATATTATTAATACAAAGTTTTATGATTTTATCCAGATGTTATTCCAGTAGGACTTGTTCTACTAGTGTCATAAAATACTAGATTAGTTTTAAATGTCCTATTCTTTCTTTTATTCATTGCTTGCTAAGTAAGTATAGAGAAGAAAGAGAAGGGGAAGAAAGAAAGCATAGTTCTCGGGATCTAAGAAATCAAAATGTTGCATTATCTAGCTTTTGTTGTTGTTGTTGTTGTGACTGGTGTGGTTGTTTGTTTTCAATTCAGACATGGGTATAATTTTTTTTTTTTTTTTGCTACGCGAAGTGGACTCGTTTCGAATGCGCGATGCGCGGTGTCGATATTTCCCCAAAGCCAGTGTGGTCATTGGCGGAGTGCATTAATAACGCACACCTGCAAGGGAGCAGATCGCGCGCATATAAGGTGCATATAAGGCTTCCTCCTCGTTAACTGGGACCTGTTCCTGTCCCGGTAAGACACCAGGCAGCTGGTCTCTAATTGCGCTCTTTTTGCTCACTCTTTCGCTCTCTCTCTTTCTCTCTTCCAAGCTCCATTGTCTCTCTCTTTCTCTCTCTCTCTCTCTCACTCCTCTATCGGCCCTTAATCTCTCTCAAACTCTTACAAAAAAGATTTTGTCACGCAAACCTTTGAAATGCCGCCGCCGCGTCTTTATGTCATTGATTCTCTGGCATTAAAATTACTTGGATTTTGTCACCGCCAATTCCAATAGATGGACAAAAAGAAAAAAAAATTTTCTTGAGTGTTTTTATCAATTAATATAAGAGTTAAAATAACAAATTTCATAATATTTTACATTTTAGGATGTTAATTATTTGAATTTTTATCCAAGTTGACTAATAGATCAAGTAACATTTTATTTATTCAAAAACTACTTGAATACAGATTTATTTAGGCGGCGTGGCGTCCCTCAACCTCGTATATACTCCCAAAAGAAAGCGTGAGGTTCTTAAGAGGTGTGCAAAAAGAAAATTGGCAATGGTAAAAAAATATATCTCCTTCTTCTGTCCTCGCCTTATACCCGCGATGCGGGGTCGGCGGACCTCACTTTTTCCCTCCAAACCCTATTATGCGTTTTTGCGACCGGAAGAAATAGGACAGGCCGGCCCGTCGCATGGTCTGACGCCTTTTGAAAAGAGGAAGGAAGAGACAGAGACACAGACAAAGAACTGAAGGACTGCTTGTCCCAGCTCGGGCAGCTTGTGGTTGCCATCCACGTACCCACAAGACGTGGGCCCCTAAAAAAATGGTGAAAAAATATAAAGAACCTATTAATTCTAAAAATTCTACACCACAGCTATAATAAATAATAAATATTCATATTAATTTTTTTTTTATTGAGACTATATTTCTGAGTTAATTTAGGCTGACAGTGCAGTGAGAGGAGCACCTATTCGTTTTCTCATTATTATATCATTATTTCATTGTTTAAAATAAAAAAATTTGAAAAATTTTACATAATTTTCAAACGTAAAAGAGAATTCCAACGAAGATTTTCATATTCTTTTAAAATAATAATGGAATGGTAAAACCCATGGGAAGCTTTATTATTGTCTCCTCACAGCCCTTGTTTAGTGGTGATGCCCTATGAAATTTTACCTATTTTTTTTCTTGTGTTTCAAATATCTTAATAAAAATTTTTATTTTCCATTTTTCTTGCCATCTATCTCCTAAAATAGCTTCTTATTAATTTTATTGTATTTTTTGGAATGTCTAACAAAAGGTGAAGATTTCCATGTTTAAACAAGGCTTGATAATATAATAGAATTGAAATACAAACATAAAATAATTCTTAATTTATGCCTAGTTTATTTTGATGAAATAACAATTAAGCTATTTCTTGACCTATAAGCGAAACTTATCTCACCCTGGCTCTGGCAAATTAATTTTTAAATATTAATAAGAAATTATAGGTATATTACATATATCACGTTTAGGTCCGAGAAGAAAATTCATATAATTAATATTTACTAAATCGAACAGCCGAAAAAGATAGGGATAGTAGAGCATGCTGAGTACATGTCGGCAGATCCGTGGTTCGACTCCATATCTTTTTCGGTTGTTTGATTTGATAAATATTAATTTTATAAATTAATTTTTCATTCGATATTTTCTTCTTTGGATTTAAAAATTATTAAGAAAATTAATGATGACAAAATGACAGAATTTAGGCTCTAGGGCCAATCATAAATTTTCTTTCTAGATATGAAAATTTCTTTAAACTAATAAAAAAAAAAAGATTGAAATTAAGATAAGATGTTGTTTATGTTTACAGGAGGGTGGAGGGTGTATGTCCCCGAGGTCGCCGGTGGGCCTCGACAGCGGAGACTCGTGTGCCAGTGGGCCAGAATCCCCGGACCCCCTTCATGAAGACAGACCGCCTAACTATAGAAGTGAGTCTTTCATCTCTTTGTATTAATTAAAATAACATTTCTTTCACACAATAAAAAACCTTTATTAACAAATAATAATAATGAAGAAAATAAAAGGGAATAAAGAGGTAATTAATGCTAAGTCTACTGATTTTTTATATTACTTTTTATTTCACGCTTAGGAATATGTATATAATTTTAATATCTGTTATCTATCTATATTTAATCTAATTAAAATAAATTTTTGTGCTGCTAACCAGGCATTCATTTTCTGTTGAAAGTTATGAAAATTTTTCTAAATTACATTGGATCCCAATTATTGTAATTTAGAAAAATGGGGACTGGAATCTATAGATGGCCTCAGATCTCCAAAAATATCTTAAATAAATTTGAAAAAATAAATAAATAAATAAATTTTGCGTATGTGTTTGTGGCTGTAGATATATTAATGTTGGAATAGCGAAGATACAGCCAGGGCGGATATAAGCAAAAAAACAGCAATTCCCAATTTCTGCCAAACTGCTGTTTTTTTTTTTTTTGTTGAATCCGCCCTGGCTGTATCCTCGCTATTTCAAAAATAAAATAAATTGTATTTTTCATTATTCTTAGATCATGAAACAAGAGCTTCCCTCCCACTATGACCGAGAGGTGTTGACAAATGTTAAGCCAAGAGGCGCGGGTTCGTATCCCAGGCAGTCCGAAGAAAATAAATTAAACATTTATTTCCTGTAAGCGCAGCTTACATGAACGTAAAATGCTGGTCAAATTTTCTTGTCGAAATTCGAATTGGGTGTTAATTTATAACCAACAAATAATTTGTAACAAATAATCAAGTCTTTTTCTTTCTTATTTGTATATTTTAACAGGAACAGGTAGCCAGCAAAGAATAAAAACTTTATTTAAATATCGTCGACGTTTCGGGAACACATCTCCCATCTTCAGGACGATAAATTGTTAATTTTTTTAGATTGATGTACATGTAGGTCATTCAAAATTATAATACAAATTTGCATATACCATTAGATGTATGTATAATCGTTTTTGAGCCAAGTCCAGGCACCTACTACAATTCGCATAAACGATTATACGTACATCTAATGGTATATGCAAATTTGTATTAAAATTTTGTATGACCTATATGTACATCAATCTAAAAAAACATTAACAATTTATCGTCCTGTAGATGGGAGCGATGCGTTCCCTAAACGTCGACGATATTTAAATAAAGTTTTTATTCTTTGCTAGCTGCCTACATCTCCCTATTCCTGTTAATTATCACTCAGCCATTAATTTTCTTCTTTTCGTTTGTATATTTTAATTTACAAAATGTTTCAAAGAGAGTCTACAGTAGAAACTTTTATTTTGATCGGTACTCCAAGTGACAGTCTAATGTTAATGTTTCATTTAGTACAGGAGTTGTAATTTTTTTAAATATTTGCTTTCGAAGAGATCGACTTGTTTTATTTTAAAGAAAATTTTTTCCCATCCTGTGTTTAGTGTGTGCAACAGTCAGTCACAACCACGTAGACGACTTATTTTTATTTTATGCCAATTTTTAAAATATTAATATTTTAAATTTAAAGTCCCAAGAAGAGAGAAACACTTCTTATATTTACATTTTTGTCACAAAAACTTGAGTTGCCTTCAACTAAGGATTAAAAGATTATCTTCTTTATTCTAAGCTAATCGCCTTCTTTTTTACTTTCTCTTACCTATGTATATATGTAATATATATAGAGAGAGAAAGTATTGGATTCATGTCAAAAATTCGATGTCGAGATTTTGATGGATCTTCACGTTTTGAGGTCCCCTGAATCCAAAAAAGTGGTTTTCGCGACATGGTCTGTCTGTCTGTCTGTTTCTCTGTCTGTGAACAAAATATCTCAAGAACGAAAAGAGCTAAGAGGTTGAAATTTTATATTTAAGTTAGGCTCCCCCTGGGACGTGACACGAAGCTTTTGAACAAAATCGACCAAAAAGTACTAGTACTTTACTGATGCACTTTTTCAGTTTTTTCGATTTTCTCCAAATTCGGTCCAACGATTTTTTTTTAAATTCAAAAATCAATTATTTTTTAGATTCTCAATAAAATGTATACTCTCATTTTGTCATTGAAATCTTCTGAAGACCACTTTACTCTTGTACTCCATAGAAAAGATAGGAGAAATGGTTGCCATGGTAACAAAATATAAATATTTCCCCATACTTATAAATTTTACATCTTGAAAATCGAATGTACTATACTGTCGGAAACTAAATACATGTCGACACAAAAAATCTGGTGTGACAAGCACAGAACACAACTTTCGATTACCGAAGGTAAGAGAAGTTGTGTGCTGTGCGCCAGTCACACCAGATTTTTATCAGAAGGAATTACCGGTATTTATTATTTATATCATTTCATTAAATAAGATTATTTTACCTTTATTTAATGAATAAAAGTTTACAAGATTATTTTATTTAATAATTCCTTCAGAGTTTGTTATTCTTATACTGAGGTCCTATTCTCTGGGGTAAGGTGACCACACCTCCCCGATTTTGGCGGGACAGTCCCGCTTTTTGGAGGACTGTCCTATTTATTAATTATTTTAGTTAGGAACTAGGGTCGGATCGAAACAAGATTTTCGGCCGTAACCGAAACCGAATTTCGGCTTCAATCTTTGTTTCGGCCGAAACCGTAACCGAAACAGAAACTTGTTTTGAACTTTTTCTTAAAATTTCCTATACAAAATTCAAATTATTATTATTTTTTTTTTTTTTAGTAAATTTTCCCTCGTGATGAGTCACAATCACTCCATTTTTCCCTCTTGGAAATATCATTTGACCTTTTTTTTTTTAGGTACAAATCTCATTCGTTTTTTTTTTTAGTATACGAGTCTCATCCCATCTTTTCAAACTCAGGTTTCGGGTTGTTTTTAGCCGAAACCGAAACTACGGCGAACCAGGATTTTTGGCCGATACCGAAATTTCTGTCGGTTCCTATTAGGTAGTCAAATGATTTTTCGGTTACGGTTCATCCCTCTTTGTCTCAATGAAAATGTGGACATTTTGCCCTGGGGGAGTTTCTAAATCCCCATAAATTACTTCTCCCCACCAATATTCCACTGGTGAGGAGTGAGGAGTAGCCTTCTATACAGAGATTTTGTCGAATTTTTTTTTTCTTAAAAATTTATCTTTGTTTACAAATAATTCACATTTATTTTTCTATAGATCGCCTTTTTGAGGGAACACGAGTTAACTATTCTTCATACTTGGGTTTCCAGATCTCAAGGCTGTTTGTTGTGTCGTCTTGGCCTACCCATTTAAGGGAAACAAAACGCATTTCATATTAAAATAATAATTACATCACTCAGTGCAATCATTCTTGTCATATTTGACAGAGAAGTGAGTTTAAGACAAATTTTGTAATTAATTGCTCTCTATAATTTGCTTATTTATAGACTAATATTGATCACAATGATGAATAAAGAAAAATAATACCAGTTAATTATTATTTCAATGCTGAGGTTTCAATTTTGACCAAGACCATTTTCAGAGCTATACTATTCTTTTATAAGAAGAAGACCATGGAATGAGTGACCGAAACGTTGTATTTTATACAAATAAACCAGTGTACCCGAAAAAAGTACAGTAGGCCATTTGTATTAAATATCTGTTTTCCTCTTTCTTCGCTGTTTAAAATTGAAAATTATTTAATGAATTATATTAGTCCTCTTTTATAAAAATGTTATTTTAATTATAAAATAAATATTTTAAAAAATTCAGTAGACCTAAGCATATTCTGGCTAATCAGCTAAAATAAAATAAGTCATAAGAAAAATAAAACAAGATTTATATTACCCTTTTGATGTCCATAAAAAATACTGTTAAAAAAAATAATTTATGCATTTTTTTAAAGGAAATTTTATTTTCACTTCAGCCAAAATCGGAGGCAAAACATATTTTTACCTCTCTATCATACATAAATAAGTCTTTAGTAGCTTATTTCTAAGCTTATGTCAATCATGTCATCCCTTGGGCGCTAAGTTTATTCGGAATGCCAAAATAAAATTTAAACAGAGAAATCTTCCAACTCCGACTGCTGTTTACATTTGTCATTTTTTTCTCATCATCTGTCTCGAAATTTCATCTTTTCTTTCTTTAAGAATTTTTTTTTCTTCACTGGTTTTCTTGTTAAATATTTTCCATGTTTAAGGTTATGGAGAAAGAAAAAACCAGCGGATGCTTTCCACGTTAAAATAATTTATTCGCAGATATTCGGTAAGCCTAACGCAAACCATCCTCAGTGCTTCAAATTATAGATTGTGGAGCGTTTAATAAACTCATAAAATGCTTGACAAGCCATTCTATATATGGAGGGAACAAAATCGTATGAAGCAAGTCACTGAGAAAAAAAAGCATCTATATACATAAGCACAATAATCGAATTTTTGTATGCTTTAAGATAATTTCACATAGTGAGTCTTAGGCGTGTACTTTCTAATACAGTTTTAGAAAGTACACGCGCTCGGTGGGTCACTGTGAGAAATTATCTTAAAGCATAAAACATTCGATTGTGTCTTATGTATATAGATGCTATTTTTCTCTCAGTGACTTGCTTCATACGATTTTGTCCCCTCCATATATAGAATGGCTTCTCAAGCATTTTATGAGTTTATTAAAACGCTCCACAATCATATAATTTTAAGCACTGAGGATGGTTTGGTTAGGCTTACCGGAAATATCTGCGAATAAATTATTTTAACGTGGAAAGTATCCGCTGGCTTTTTCTTTCTCCATAACCTTAATACTGTTGACCCAGCATAC
>JAKCPI010011908.1:0-15860 GCA_023213315.1 Euborellia annulipes | reverse complement strand
TAAAGGTAAGAGGCGCGCGTTCGGATCCCAGGCAATATTTATTTGAATCATTTGTATACCAAATGGTATAAATAAATGTGCCTGAACACCCCCACCTATATCTTATTAAATAATTTGGATATCGCTAAAGCCTATATGACCTAAGGTGCCAAAAAGACTTTGTAAAAGTTTGAAAAACAATTTCATTTAAAAATTGGCCGTAAAATATTTTAAATTCGAATAATTAAGTTAAAAATCGATTGCGATAGAATCAATTGGAACGAGTGAGTGGCCCCGGGAGCAGGGTTAATTGGCGAATGGCTTGGGCAGATGGCTAGCTAGCTAGCAAGGCTAGATGCGGATCAAAGCAAGCAAGCAGGCGGGGGCGCAACAAAAAAAAGCTCAGGACAAAAAAAAACCAGGTCGAGGGGCATATTGCAGGGGTAGGAGTGCGAGGTCGTTCATTGTGCGACCATTGGGCTCTCCCCCTCCCCCAACCCCTCTCGCTCTCTCTTCACGACGACAGCTTAAGGTAAAAAAAAAAGATCCTCGTATATTAATGTTTACCGACATGAAGCCCATTATATCAATCAAAAAGGAAAAAGTATGTGTAAATTGATATTTTGAAAGTATTTTTTAATTCACTCCCTCGGCCATCCGTCATTAAGTTTGCAACTCGTCTTATCTTTCTTTCTTTTTTTTTTATTTGACCCTCTTTTTATAGAGACAAGGCATCCATCCCTCTTTTTTTTGTGGCTAATCGATAAAATATAAGAACTTTTTTATTGTCCATTAAACAGAGTAAATTTAAAAAGATTCTCAACAATAGGTGTAAGCCTTCTCAGTCCAATAAATAATAAAATATCTATTTAATTATTTTTTTTTCTCTTAAAACAGTTATAACTAGTAAACAATTTGACAGGCATAACCTATATTTAAGAATAAATAATTAAATATTGGTTTGAGAAGTTACTTATTTACGCCTTGCATTGTAGCTTGGAAGAGTGCAATTAAAAAAGATTCCTTTTGCCTTAAGAAATTAATATTTCTGTACGTAGGGTCTTGAAGAAATTTAATATTTTTTGATAATAAAAAATTTTTATTTTCAGATTTATTGGCACACAGCATGCTGTGGCGGTCCCTGGATTTGGTCAAGGGGGGCCCAATTTTAATAAAAAGCATTCTCCGGCAAATTTATAAATTTTTGTTTAGTTTTAAAATATTAAATACAACTTTTGAATTTTTGTAGGTCCAATGGGGGGGGGGCTCCTCTGGTAAGAACCCATCCCTATTTATTTTAAAAGATTGGTTGGTATCCAATTCAATTTAAATAAATTTTGTTGCCTGGATGGGATTCGAGCCCATGACACCTACACTATATAGCTTTATAAAATTTAGAAAGTAATGTGATCGTATAAAAAAAATTTAACGTCGAGATTTTAATGGAAATAAACGTTCTGAGTTAAAAAAAAACTGGTGTGACTGTCGCAAGTCAATTACCTTCGATAATCGAAAGTTGTGTTCTGTGCTTGTCACGCCAGATTTTTCGTGTCGACTTCATATTTAGTTTCCGCCGATATATTAGAATACAAGATGTAAAATTTATAAGTATGGGAAAATATTTATATTTTGTTACCATGGCAACCATTTCGCCCATCTTTTCTATGAAGTACAAGAGTAAAAGTGGTCTTCAGAAGACTTCAATGCCAAAATGAGAATATACATTTGAAAGATCATCTAAAAAATAATTGATTTTTAAATTTTAATCAAAATCGTTGGAGAGAATTTAATCGAAAAAAAACTGAAAAACTACATCAGTAAGTAATAGTACTTTTTGACCGATTTTGTTAAAAAGGCTTATTTCAGGCCCTAGGTGGGTGTCTAACTTAAATATAAAATTTTAGCTTTAAATATAAAATTTCATCCTCTAGCTCAATTTCTTCATGCTTTAATTGAACCCAGACACACACACACACACACACACACACACACTCAGACAGACCATGGCGCGAAAACCACTTTTTTTGGATTCAGGGACCTCAAAACGCATATAATCCATCAAAATCTCGACATCGACATGAATCCAATACTTTCTCTCTATATATATTAACTAAACATATATATATATATAGGTAAGAGAAAGTAAAAGTGGAGTTCATCAAAAAGATATGTCAATCTCAAAAAATATTTGGGAAGCGAAACCTTTAAATTATGAAGAAAGATCTCCACCTCTACTCCAGAAATAATTAATTCAGGAAAATGCAATAATTTCATTTTTTTTTTTTTTATTCCGCCCTTCAACCAGTGGCCATATTTTCAGTAAAAAAATAGATCCCTCAGAACGCAAGCATAGCTCTACAATCCATTCATGACCATAAGGTACCTGGAGAGGAGTGGCTTCGTTTAAATCAGCAAAAAACAATCTTTGCAACAAGAATGCAATTATATTCTTATGACTCATATTCTTAGAGGCTCCATATTTGATATGAAGCCTCTTCAGTTGGAGCTCAAGCCGCCCGCCACCGGCAGGCACTAATCTTGTTATTCTAATAGAGGACAATATCAATATATATTCCGATTTGAGATAAGCTTCCAATACTCATTGTATACAGTTAGGTGTTCATCTTGTTCGTGGACCAGGTTAATTTCGATATGCAAATGAACTATGAATATAATAATACTCCTCTCTCTCCTATTCATAATTCTCTTCGACATGTCATTTCTTATAGAAAATCTTGACCATTTAGAAAATTTATTACTCCCAGTGATGTCATTACAGTGAAATTAATCTTAAACTAATGAGCATTAATACATTCAAAAGTAAATAAGTTAGTTCATAGTTCCGACATGTTATGTTATGCCATGCATATGACTCAGATTGTGAATTACTATGTTATTCATGCACCGCCCTAACTTGTCAACTATAAATTACACCTGAGGTGATTTTGCACACGCGGCTAGAATTCTTAAAGCGAGTTCTCATATTAAAAAAAAATAAGTAAAGAAAATTATGATAAATGAAGAGAGATTTTTATTTTCGCCATCTAACAAATATTAATATATCATATTGTAAATAAAAAAATATTTTACAAGTATCTAACATAGCTAAAACCATTTGTCCATTTATTTTTATTTATTAAATTATATATTGTATAGTAAATACATATACTGTATGTAAATAGACTACAAATGTAGCAGTGGCAGTCCCAGGATTTTGTTAAGGGGGAGGGGAGGGGGCGAAGATTGTTTAACACTCCGTTAGGCGCACCACTAAAGTTACACGGATAGTCGCTATGGATCTGAGGATCAATATGAAGTACCCTAACGTTGATAATTTTGATAAACATCTGTGAATATCTTTTTTTGGTGGATTAAGATAAATATAAACATCATTATTGATATAGGGAGTCCCTCCTCAACTAGGACATCCTTCCTAGCATAGAGGAGGTAAGGAACCATGTGGAGCCAGAAATAAGAATTAGTTAAAGAGCTAGAAACGAACGAAGGGGGAGGAGTTAGAGATAGGAAATAATGTAACTTCGCGGATTGCCGGTAGATGGCTACGGCCAGAGGACCCTTGGGTTTGAGGTGTGTCTTCGTGCTCTTAAACACTTCGGGAAAATCAAACAGGGATCCCGATAGGAATTTCAAATAATAATCATTATTGATATAGGTGCTTATTGAAGGTGACATACTGCCTAGGTGCGTTAGAGATCCGTGGCGCCCAAATTTGCAGTTATTTGTTATTTTCTTGGATATTATTGTACAGTGAGCACAAAAATTAAGTTCCCACCTGATAGCTTTAGCCTTAAGTATATGGTAAATGGTGAAATAATTTTAAATTTGAAAAGGTAAAATAAAATCATCTGTATCAGATTTTACGTTTTACCTTTTCGGTCATTAAAATTATTTCACTATACACCCATATACTTGGGGCTAAAGCTATCAGGTGGGGGGACTTAATTGTAGCGCTCACTGTACATCTACAGCGGAGATCCAACCCCTCAATTTCATAAAGAATTCATTACGAATGCAAAGATTTTGATATATGTGAATGGGAGACTACTATAAATGTACAGTGGGCGCCACCAGTGCCTGATACGCTCGAAAGTGGAGATTTAAGCTTAGGCAACCAAAATGGTTAGCTTTATGAAGTGTTATCTTAAAAGTAGCATTTCCCCTTCAGTTTAAAAAAAAAAAGATGATTTATTTAGTGATGAGAAGTGGCTGTAGACTTTGAATTGGGTATAGGAGACTCTGCAGCCAAGGAATTAAATAAAAAACTTTAATTAATTGATTAATTAATTAACCGTCGACGTTTCGGTTGCAAGTCTCGAACTTCCTCAGGACGATTCTAATAATTAATCGTCCTGAGGGGAAGTTCGAGACTTGTAAAAACGTCGACGGTTAATTAAATAAAGTTTTTTATTTAATTCCTTGGCTGCAAAGTCTCCTATATCCAATGATTTATTTATTTTAAAAATATTGGTTTGGTTGACTAAGCACAAGGCTACACTCTCGAGCAGATCAGGCACTTGTGGCGCCAACTGTACAATAATATCCAAGAAAACCCCAAATAAAAAAATAACAAATTTGGTTAAAGATCCCTAATGCACTTAGGCAGTATACTTCACCTTTTCGAAAAGTCAAAGCAACACTGAAGTGGGAAGCCTCCCAAGCTAGGAGGATACTGTGATGGGTATTCTTCCACCCCAAAACAATAGCGCTATACGGCTATGTATGAAGCTAGTGGATCTCACAGATCCTGTGTGACTAACCGAGAGTTAATCAAGATACTTATAAATAATGAAGAGATAAAGCTAGAATCAATTGTATAAAATAAAAACATTTCATCTGAATTAAAAAAAAAAAAAAAAATTATTCAACTCCATATTGAGATCAACCTTGAGCTCTCTCCATTTTCAAAGTCAATTATTCTCTATGAGTCACATACAGAAGCAAAGAAAAATAATTATTCATTTTATTGTTTATTTATATTAGAGTTTGGAAATGAGATATAATTATATAATAGCAGTTTTTCCACAATCGGACTTTAGTCTAATGAATTCATGTAAAAAATTTATTTAACTTGACAGGTAAAGTAGGTGAAATGGAGAAATAAACCAGCTCTTGTTCAGGTGTCACATCAATTTATTGGGCAAATATTAAAACTGACTTGGCGAAGGCCGTCCTCAGAGCCACCAATATGAAACTTTTGTGGTATTATGTAAATATTACTTGAAAGGGCGAGGGTCATACATTCGATAGCTCGGATTGCTCCACTTAAATACATTTCATGATAACCCCTTTAGATGCAACCCTCAATTCAAACGAGCAAGCATAAGCCAATATTACTTTCTCTTACCTCTACATATGTTAATATATAGAGAGAGAAAGTATTGGATTCATGTCAAAAATTCGATGTCGAGATTTGATGGACCTTCACGTTTTGGGGTCCCCTGAGTCCAAAAAAATTTGCGATACGGTCTGTCTGCGGGTGTGTGTTCAACTTTAAGCATGAAGGAATTGAGCTAGGAGGTTGAAATTAATTATATAAGTTAGACACCTCCCTGGAGCGTGAAAATAAGCTTTTAATCAAAATCTGCCAAAAAGTACTAGTACTTTACTGATGTAGTTTTTCAGTTTATTTCGATTTTCTCAAAATTCGCTCCAACGATTTTGATTAAAATTCAAAAATCAATTATTTTTTAGATTCTCTTTAAAATGTACCATGGTATATTCTCATTTTGCCATTGAAATCTTCTGAAGACCACTTTAGTCTTGTACTTCATAGGAAAGAAGAGAGAAATGGTTCCCATGGTAACAAAATATAAATATTTTCCCATACTTTATAAATTTTACATCTTGAAATTTGAATGTACCATACTGTTGGAAACTAAATCCATGTCGACACAAAAAATCTGGCGTGACAAGCACATAACACAACTTTCTCTTGCCGAAGGGTAAGAGAAAGTTGTCCAGTCATACCAGATTTTTTTAATTCAAGGGAGGGTGCCTGCCTCTAGTGTTTAATGTTATTACCGATGGTATCGTGAACTCAAAAAGAATGGGAACCTCTGGTTTAAAGGATTAGAGCCATAAATCTTGAAGCTGCCAAAAGGGGAAAAAAATAGATTTGTGTGCAGATATTGAAGAAATTTGATTATAATTAATTCCCCAAAACATTTCGAGATTCAAATTATTACTACGTTACTCGCCATTTCAAATACTATATGTGTATTTAATTTCAAAAAGAAATAATAATAATTTATTAAAAAAAAAAAAAAATCTTGAGTGGTGTTGCCTCTTGCAATTTTTACTTTCTCTTACCTATGTATATATGTAATATATATATGAGAGAAAGTATTGGATTCATGTCAAAAATTCGATGTCGAGATTTTGATGGATCTTCACGTTTTGAGGTCCCCTGAATCCAAAAAAGTGGTTTTCGCGACATGGTCTGTCTGTGGGTGTGTGGGTGTGTGTGTGGGTGTGTGTGTGGGTGGGTGTGTGTTCAATTTTAAGCATGAAGGAATTGAGCTATGAGGCTGAAATTTTATATTTAAGTTAAACACCCCCCGGGACCGACAAAATAAGCATTTAATCAAAATCGGCCAAAGAGTACTAGTACTTTACTGATGTACTTTTTCAGTTTTTTTCGATTTTCTCAAAATTCGCTCTAACGATTTTGATTAAAATTCAAAAATCAATTATTTTTTAGATACTCTTTCAAATGTATATTCTCGTTTTGCCCTCAAAATTGTTTGAAGACCACTTTACTCTTGTACTCCATAGAAAAAATAGGAGAAATGGTTGCCATGGTAACAAAATATAAATATTTTCCCATACTTATAAATTTTACATCTGAATTCAAATATTCCCTACTGCCGGGAACTAAATACATGTCGACACAAAAAATCTGGTGTGACAAGCACAGTACACAACTTTTGATTACCGAAGGTAAGAGAAAGTTGTGTGCTGTGCGCCAGTCACACCAGATTTTTATTCAACGTCCAGGGCCAAGGTGGTTTGGCATTTTATTTAATTATATTCATATTATTTAACATTCCACAAATGTAGTATCTGCCTCTCGCTCCCCCACTCCATTCTCTTAGCGTGTTCATTCATCCAGTGTATATACTCTCTTAAAACGAATTAGTAGAATTTTTACTTATTCAAACAGTAGGTATGAAAATTACATCAAATTTAGTCATTTTGAGTAGAATCTACTAATATATTTAGTAAATTTATTGGTTACTTTTAGATTAGTTATTTTTTACTAATTCAAAAAAGTAGTTCATTCAATTCCCGCTATTTGAGAAGCCAACATGGCCGACCAGCTGTTTGATCGGTTCCTTAATAAAGACATTTTTGGCAATATAAGGCTTTATTTAAGTAATAATAATACAAATAAATAATAATATTGAGATAACTTGTATTTTTTGTTAAAAATTGCAGGAAATATATGTTAAGTCAAAACAATTACATAAGATTCCAAATTTTTTTAAATTAATAAAATATTATTTTTTAAATAATCAATTAAGAAAATATTTTTACTTAAAATTTAGTAAATATATTTCTTGATATAACCATAATTAGTTTTATTAAGTTTATTTAGAAATAAATTGCTGGGAAGGAATATAGTAACATTCAAGTAAAAAGCATTGTTAACATCAGCGACATACTTATCTACCAAATAACAGAGTAGTTAAAGTAAGTCAAGTTTAAGTGGTTTCGGCTAGAACTCGAGTCAGTAAACACAAGTTAGGTCCCGGTGTCATCGCACCTTATTTCATATATCTTAAACGTTTCTTTTTTTTTGTCATTATTTTTTAAAAAATTCACTTTTTCAATTAGTGAATTTTCCATATTAATTTTTACTAATTGAAAAAGTGGATATCCACTATTTACGGGTGGTCTACTTTGCACATCTTAAAAAAGTGACTCTTCACTATGAATTAGTAGTTTTTTACTAATTCGTTTTTAGAGAGTATATATAACACATTCAGGGGGGGGGGTCAAACTAGATTTGTTTACGTTTTATCCATTCCAAGTGACTCCTCTTTTTGTAAAAGATCTTTCGGAACAAACCATTTATAAATATGTATAAACATCTTATTATTAATAAAGCAGTATAAATACCAAAATCTAAATTAATTTAGTCAGAAACAAAACAAAATGAATGTGAGCTAGGTTAGTCAACATGGCTGTCAAACAGAAAATACAAGCAAGTAAGAGCTTCATGACGTGGACCAATCAAAAACTGTGACCTGAAAATTGTTTCTTTACTTGTTTCTGGCCAAGCTGTGTATTTTAAAGATCTTGTAACACATCAATCAATAAGTTACGGAACTAACTAACGAGATGACAGCTCTAATAACAAATTCACTCTGTTAGTAGCAACATTTAGAAATTACTAAATAGCAAAATAAATTAAAATGGTTGTATTTAGTTACTTAATTAAGTAGATTTATATATTAAGAAATTTAAAAAAAAATCGCCCGAACAGGGACTTGAACCCTGGACCCTTAGATTAAAAGTCTAATGCTCTACCGACTGAGCTATCCAGGCTCTTGAAGAATTATTTCTTTCAAAATTACCTCGGTGTAAATGAATCGTTTATTTCAGAAAGCACCTAAGTGCGTTTTCTTCAACTTTCGGAAAACTAAAAAAAACTGTTTTGCAGCTTAAGTATAGGTCTAGTCTACTTCAAATATTTTTTTATCAAATCATAAACATGCTATTGGGATAATCTATTTAAAAAATTATTTTTTTTTCCTTTAAGTTTTTGAGTAATTAATTTTTGAAAAAATTGCACTTAGGTGGTTTCTGAAATAAACGAGTGATTTTTTAAAATTATTATTGAAATTAAGTCAAACCATTAATTTTTACCTGTTTTGGTATCAAAGGTAAGTAATAGACACACTTAAGTATAAAAAAGAGTGTTTTTACTGTGCCTAAATCGAAAAATACAAGTAGACTACACGCTACAGTATGTCTATATACACAGCGTATATACAGAGTCGTACTGCAGTCCTTTGAGCCCAGCATTCCGAATAATGTTCCGTTTGTATTTTTCTTCGTGCACAACACCACGCCTACGCTTGGGAATAGGTTCATCATCTGAACTATCCGACATGGCTTAAGAACTATATAATGTTATATTGTATTTACATGGTTTTATATTGTATTTATATTGTTTTGTAAAATGTTATATATTGTATATTATGGGGATGGCCTTTGGCACCCGGCTTAATAAAAAAAAATAGCTTTTATGGTCAAGTAGCTAGGCGTTACATAAATAGGGCTATTTTTCGATATTTTTTTGCCTAAAAAATGAAGTTTTTCGAGAAAAAACTAATTTTCGAGTTAATTACTCGGGATTTTTTTATTTATTCTATTAGAGGGTTTGTTTCTGCACCAAATGACATCTCATTTAGTCTGATCGGATTAGCCGTTCGGAATCTACAGGGGTTTAAACTTTCAAATTAGAATTTACCGCAGCGCGGTAAAATAAAATGATAGGAAAAAAATAAATGGTGAAATCTTTAGCTGAAAACTCATTCTTTCTAACCGTATATTCTCCATAATTATACCTCTTAAGACAGAGGAGTTATTCAAGCCGATAAACTTTTTTCGTGCATGCCCCTCTAACTTGCCTCTATAGACACATGATTTGTAAGACGTTGTCAAGTCAAAAAAAAAACTATATAATATAATAATAAACAACAAAATAACACCTAATTTTCATCGAAAACTCACGAAAACTAACTACTCAGTGTTAGGTAATCTTTGAATCAAACCACCGAGTCACAAAACACGTGATGTCTACAGGGCATGAGAGAAATTTACCGCAGAAAGAACCTAAGCGACGGCGCTTGGGTTCTTTCTGAAATAAACGGATTATTTTCAAGGCTGCCAAATAGCATTGCTGATGAGGAACATTGGTTATTTCGGCACTAAAAGATGTATTTACCTTTAAATTGTACATTAGCACCAAAAACACATTTTTTGAAATTTTGTCCCTTAGGTGCTTTCTGAAATAAACGATTCAAATAAACCATGGAATTGATCTATTAATCACACACGTTTCGGAGGTCTTCTTCAGGTCTAATATAATATAATTAATTGATGATGAATGATGATTATTTTTATCATTTTATATTAAGCCTATTTGATTTTTAAATTTCGGTGGGCTAATTATTTGGATCGTATATAACACATGGATCAATAAGTCCCGGTGTTAACTAAGAGCGTCTCTAATACACATATTCTTAAAATTCCCAGTTAGTACCAACCTTTAGAAGTTAAAATTTCAATATATTCCGAAATTATATTATGAGTTACAGTGTTTGAAAACGCTCTGCGACAGCGACAGATCGAAAGCAAAGAGGCAGTGACGTCACGGTAGCGTCGCGGCGTCTGTGTCGCTTCTCTCGAATCGCCTTTCATTCATTTACACATGACATGTACTGTCGCTCTGTCGCCGCGTCAAACAATTATTGATTGTTATAAATTTGTCCTGAACAAGGCGACTTTTAGTCTCAGAAACGTCGTGTGATTAATAGATAAATTCCGTGGTTTATTTACACCGAGGTAATTTTGAAAGAAATATGTAGAAATTTATTTTTCAAGAGCCTGGATAGCTCAGTCGGTAGAGCATTAGACTTTTAATCTAAGGGTCCAGGGGTTCAAGTCCCTGTTCGGGCGAATTTTTTTTTTTTAATATTTCATAATATACACGACTTATTGATCGATATATTATAATAAAAATAGAAATTATTTTTAGATAAAATATTTCCAAACTAACAAACAACAAAAAAAACTCATTTTGGTTCGAGTCACACAGTAAATTGCGTAAAAATTTAGTAACATTTTTAGAAAAGTAACACTATGTTTAAAATTTGGTGATGCCCTTAGGATTTTACTTTATTTATTTAATATTTCTAAAGACAACTTTTGAAAAATAATTTAACAAAGTGGAAGTGCAAAATAAATTATAAAATTGTCTAATATAAAATATTTTTTTATTTAGTGTTCGTTAATTTCTTGGAGCAATATTTTTAAGACTCACTGTGAAATATAGGCGAGTTCAGTCTTGACACCGGAATTCCGTCGATTGTACTCGGCTACAGTCTGATGTACTTTTGGTGTTGGTTTCACCTACAAACAAAAGAGAGAGAAAATAAATTAGACGAGAAATAATAAAATATCGTATAATCTACAATTATTTATTATTAATAGTAAAAACAAACAAATAAATAAATAAATAATTTCACCGGTTTGCTGGGTACGCCAGGTACCTGTCGTTAGTCCCTGTAAGAATCAAAGTTTCTTTAAAAAAAACTTTTGATCAACGTTTTGTTAGTATGATGACATCTTCAGGCCAACGTTATTATAATTAATAATTAAGGGCCGGTCTTTTCATGTTTGGGTAGTTAGCGAAGTGTCTGTTAAAGTGCTTTTTTTTGTAGTGCAGAAACCCTCTTCATTTTTATTCTTATAGTAAAATATATGACATCCCATCATTTTATTTAAAAAAGAAGTAGATATATTTGTTATTTTTATTTTGATTCAACTTATTTTATCAATAAAGTGATGAGATGTGATATATTTTACTATATGCAAAAGGTTAGGCCCACTGGTAACTGAGGCAGCCATTTGCTTTTTATTTGCATAACCCAGCCTTGGAGTATATGTATATGTATATATGTTGAATTTTTTGCCAAGCTCTCTGTTAAATTAGTCGGAGCCAAAAGCTCTGGGTACGATTTAGCAAAGGGGTGATATTAGGAACACAAGGCTGGCAACAGCTTCGTAACTTCACGCATAAAAATAACAGAGACATTCTTCAATCTATCCCTTTTTTTTGTTATTATTCATTTTATGTCAGTCAGGATTATATTTCTAGGATATTTGGCAAGGTGTTGAAGATGATTATTTGAATATATTCTAATAGCCGAGTTGAAACCATGTTCGAGGGTTGGCCAACTCCCTCTGGCGCACTCTGGCGAGACGAGCTTCAACTAAAGCATTTCAAATTTTAAATTTTAGTAAAAAAAATAATTTTTTTAAAATTAATTATTTTAACTTATAATATTTATTTGAATTAATTTCAATTTTTATTTTTAATAATTTTTATATTTTATGTCTTTATTAAGTAGAAAACTTCAAAAAACCTTTAATACTGAAGAGAGTTCATTCCCTGGAACAGGGTTTCTGCATTGCACACTACCCATAGGTTAACGTGCTACCCAAAGATGAAAAGACCGGCCCTAAGTAAATTTATTCTTATAAATAACAAAAATAAAATTATCGAATACAAATCGTGAGATTTGTTTTTAATTAGATATTAAAAAAGAGAAAGATAAGTTAACCTCTCTTTTTGTTATTCTAGACTAGATCAAAGAGATGTAGAGGGTATATAATTTCATATATTAACCTCTTCTCTTCTTTCTTTATCATTATAATAAACGACAAAAATGTGAAATAAAATTCAATTAGGTTTGTTCGAAATGTCTTTTTTTTTTATTTGAGGGCCTTAAATCACGGCATAAAAACCCTCAATAATCTAAAAAAAAGAACATTCCCCGGTTGTTTTTGTCTGGTGCATCGTGCACGCAGACACGCACCAAACCCATTAACCGGTATCTGGCTCGAGAGCCGGTTCCCAATGTTTGGGAGTGAGAGGCCCTTCACCTCTCTGCTCCCCAAAAATCAGTCCCTCTCGGGACTGGTCATCGCGTTCATCTATTCTTTGTTCGAATTTAATAAAATTTAATATTTATATGATTAATTATAGAATAATGAGATTTAATTTTAATTTTTTCCTTTATATCGCATTAATTCTTAAACTATTTAACGCATATTATTATTTTTTTTTTTTAAGTGAAACTTTATTTTGATCGACACAAATTTTTTCGTTTCTCTATCAGCATGTCGCCTTACAAGCCGTGACGTCAAAGGCCGTGACGCTACAAGTTATGACGTCACAAGCCATGACGACAAAATTAGGAAAGTTGAAATTTAATATATATGACGAATTATAAAAAAATAATTATGAGATTTAATTTTTCAATTTTTAAATTGATAAAATATAATTTTTAAAAATAATTTAAAATGATTCAAATACTAAATAAATATTTTTCTCAGTTTTTAATTTAACATACGCCAATTGATTTCCCATTTTCCAATTATCAAATTAAGATTAAAAACATGATTTTAATACCCTAATTGAATAATTTTCTGAAAATTTTCAGTTAAAAAAAGTCCATGATCCGGAAAAAAGTTTCACTTGCATCGTGGTTTCATAAAACCACACAATGTTTTTTTTTTTTTGTATAATGTATTTTATAAAGATTTACTCCTCAGTGACGCTTAGTCAGAGGAAAACCCGAAAAAAGGAAAAGCTTTGCAATCTGGATGCCTTTTTTTAAAATTTAGATTCATATAAGGGCAGCACAGAGGCGGGCAGCGCTTTCCCTCTACTATTTAAGTTTATCACGTTTTTTTTTTTTTAGTTACATGGCAAGAATAATTATTTGAGGTGATTCATATTTTTGTTTGTGGCTTGAATAGAAATGTATTATAATTATTATAAATAGAACAAACACACACGCAGACAAGCCATTGGCTGAATTCAGACTATGAAAAGGTCGTATTTCCATCAAAAATCGAATTTTTGACACATTAATATTTATTAGAGGTTAAAGTAAAGAGAGCAATAACTTACATATCCGAGAGATCACTTTTAAAATATCCAAAGTTTAAAAATGCTTTGCTATAAATACGGAAATCTTATTTAAATATTATGACAAAAACTTTAATATTTGTCAAATATACATTATTATCCCCTAAAATAAGCAAAAACTCACTTAAAAGAAAAATTTCCATTAGGAGAGTGCAACGTGGAACCTTCTTCATCCCATCATGTAAATTCTCCTTTTTAAAAATTTAAAAACAATCCATGAAAAAAGTGCAAACGAGGAGCTGTTCGAAACGATAACGTGACGTGAACACGAGTCGAAGAGAGAGAGAGTAGAGAGTAGAGGCCTATCACATGTCAATACAGAGCTATTATCTCGAGATTTAGAGTCTCATCTCCGTTCAAATAAACCTTAGAGGGATTATTTATTACAAGGACTGGATTATACTCGTTGGTTAAATAATTTTGTCGCATGATTTGAAACAGGGGAAGAGCAGAAAAGAAAAACGAGGCTTAGTTTGGGAAAGGATCCCTTCTGAAGACGATGCCAAGTGTTTATACCCAATAAATAATATATCACCTTGTGTGTTTAATTGTAATTTTCCCACTAAATCATTGACCAGTTTAAATTTAATCCCAATACTTTATTTATCCTCTCCTCAAAGCTCCCCCCACAAAACCAAAATTTTACAATTTTTTCTCTGGATAATAATTTCTCAGCTTCTTTTATAATTTCTCTATCAAATCCGACGGCTGCCTATCATCATTCCATGGGATAGTGGTCCTTTAAATCCCCCCTCCGTTTGCTATCCTATCATTTTGATTTTGTATTTATCGTGATTCAATATTTCTGAGATTTTGTATAAAGCGCGAATCTTGGAGACTTCCTCCCCCTCCATATATATATGACCTTTGCCCGTCTCTACAGTGGTGGTGGGGTATCCTCTAATTTGAATATACCCTAACTTCTTTACCATTTAAAAAAATCCGTCTCAGTAGCTTAGCATATAGATATAGGACAAACAAACAAGTTTTACATAAGAAGCAGACAGCGAAATTTTCTTTGTTAGCGGCTGACGTTTCGGTTCCCAGCTCTGATGATAGCTCAAATGTCGGACCGAAACTGTTAGACGTTAGAAGAAAAATCACTGACTGCGTCTTCTTGGTTCCTTTTTTATTTATCTTGATATATAATCTATATATTATATATACAATGCGGTGTGTCCAACTGCCCGTCTGCCACGCTCTGTTTGACCAACTTCCCGTAGGAATTTTTAGCCGGAAATTTTGCAGTCTTATAGAGGACGTTATGGAGGAGTCCAGGAAAAAATACTGCGTCCCGAAATCTCCTATAACTTTTTGAGTTATTAATCTTAAAGTTACGATTTCTCCCATAGGAAATGTATAGAGAGAAATATTTATGTATTCTTTTCACTTGCAAAAAATCTCCATGAATGTAAACAAATCCTCAAGCAGGCAATTGAATAGGAAATGGAATAATAATAATTTTTCTTTTACAATGAATAAAAGGCGAGGTTTCTGCCGCAGGCAGCTCCGAGCCAGTTGGCGGGGGGCCCAGGGGCATGCTCCCCCCGGATAGAGGCAAAGGCAATAATTGAACGAAAAACTTGCTGAAAAAAATAAATTTCAGATAAGGCCCCGAGAGACACATACACAGATCGACTGAAAAATGTTTTTTTTTTTTAACTCATTGAGAATCATCAAAATTTCGAGGAGGAATTTTTCGACGGGTAAGCGATTTCCTTAACTCAGTGTGCTGTACTGGAAGAGTAAGAATAAAGAATGATTCATCCGAATAATAATGGATAATGGCCATTTCTACAGCCTCATTGATTTATCAAATAAAATTTCTTGAATTGAATTAATTTTTCCAGCAGGAGGGATGTCTGAGTCACGTGGCTAGAGGGGGCGAATTTAAATATAAACAATAAATTGAATTTCCTTGTTAAGAGAGAAGCAGAAGACATCTGCCTTTTTTCGTCCGTCCTTTTATAGAAAAAGATGGGAAGAAGATGACCTTGAGACTCCTGATTTTGCTTGAGGAATGGAATTTGAGGGGGAGGGGAAGAGGTCCTTAGATGACCTTCATCAGGTCTCAACGTTTTCGCTTCGAGAGCTTCGATGAAGCTGATGCGCCCTTGTTTATGCAACATGG
>JAKCPI010011907.1:0-28846 GCA_023213315.1 Euborellia annulipes | reverse complement strand
TTGTAATGTGAGATTAATATCTCACATTGTGCTATTATTTACTTCATCCCAGCCTCTTCCTCCACCATGTAATGTGCTTTGGTTTGTTTGAAAAGGCTGGGACCAAGGTAAATAATAAGTTAATAAATTTTAACAAAAATACTTTATTTAATTTAAATAATGGGGGTGCTTCGCTTTTGCTGAAAGAATTGTTTTTTACAAATATTTACAAGAGATTTTTATTTTACTTTTGAATCAACATTTTGATAATATTACAATTTCAGTTACAAAGTGTGCTTATCTGAATAGAATGATTAGGTCCATGGGCTGATGACGATGTGCTTGCGGGGTTTATCAGGGGCGAGGGTCCAGCATCCACGAAGAGTGTTGGGCCCGTTGGCACCTCGTCCGGCAGAATATGATACTTCTTGAGGTTAGGGTCTTTTGCACCTATGTAGTGCGGAGTTAACGTCAGACGGGAATTTTGCTGGATGGTTTTTTAGATATGAAGGAGTTTATCTAGTAGGGGCAGGCATATTCACCTAGAGATCCCCCTAACTAGATGGGCCAGGTTCCAGCATCTACGATGACTGAATTTAGGTAAAAGTGAGATAGGTTGTGTGTGTGTTCGAATGATAATGCTCAATGAGAACGGGCCCTCAGACCCAGCGCCTTATATAGGCCCATTCTCCCTTCTTAGGGGCAGAAGCGGAGAATGGATGTGCTCACCGATTAGTCACCAAGGGGGTGAGGGATTGTCACTCAGCCTGGTGCCCATATTTGGTCCTAACGAAGTGTTTTCTTTATCTTGGAGGAATGGGGATGTTGAGGTCATCGATGAGATCACGAGGGTGGGGGTTGCATTACATCATGCACAATTTCACAATATTAGAAAAGTTTTATTTATTGATTTTTTTAAAAATCACTGATTTTAATTTATTGAAAAAGTAAATTCATTTTTCCCTTACAATATTTATTTTTATATTATTTTAAATTTTTAATAATAATTAATACAAAATGGGTCTACAATTAAAAATTTTCCTAAAATTTTTTTTCCTACTTTTCCTAATTAAATTTTATGTTACCTATTTTTCAACAATAATATAAAAATAAAAATATATAAATAATTAAATAAATAATTAATACAAAATGTGGTCAACAATTAAAATGTGCCTTGTATTACAGGACTGAATACACTTTTAAATTACAGAAAGCAAAGAAAGAATTGTATGCTGTGCGACTCCTCTGGGGGTGACAGACAACGGACACTTGCAATTATATATTGGTGGTATGAAAGAGAATTAAATATTTTCAAAATAAAATCAATGGTTATTTGATTTTTTTTTTCGATTTCAATAAAATAAATATCAATATTTGTAGGCAATCAAGTAAAAGAAGAAGAAACCCTAGAAAGTGTTTGTCTCTCCCTTCCCTCCCTTCCACTTTCTTTTTCTAAGGGTTTGTCCTTCAAGAAAACCTCAAGGTTGGGCGAAGGGCGAAACGTGCCTTTTAACAAACAACTAATTCTTTATTTAACGTTAGCTTATCAACTAACTTTTCTTTCTTTCTTGTAAATATACAGCTTATTATTTATCTCAATACAAAATTCAATCAACACACAAATTTTTCAGACTTTGAATATTATAATGGAAGATAAAGTTAATTCTCTAGATTAGATAAATGGGAGCCTAGTGTTACATGCATGTTTTCTCCTGATAAGACGGCGTTGTGTGTCATAAAAGTATGCCCAAAAAATCAAGTAATCCAAAAAATTTGCCAAGAGATGTCAGAATGGTAAATAATAATATTTAATGCATTTGGTTGAGTTTCATTGATCTTTTAACAATATATACTTTATAAATGTTATTATATATTATGTATCTTTTATAAAAGCATAAAAATATATAAATATAGGCTATTAGGGGATCGGCTGTTAGACTAGCCTGCCATCTATTGCAAGAATGCTGAACTAATTTGACATTTGATTTTTTAAATAAATCATCTAAGCTTATTTTAAAAATTTCTTAATTAATATGCGATTAATAATTACAATAAATTTATTTTTAAATTTAAAAAAAATAAAAGATTGTTGGGACAGATTGTTTTTTTGTATTTGTTGATAACAAAAAAATTAATTACGATAATTTTTTAATAAGTCATTAAAAGAATTATAGCTCGATGTCCCAATAATCTTTTATGGAATTTAATTCATTAAAAAAAAAAACCGCATTGAAAAATTCCTTATAATAGTCTAGTTGTTTTTAAGTACGAAGAGGAAGGGATAAATAAATATTCAACCAAATTTCTCAAGGAAAGGAAACGAGAACCCCCCCCCCGGCCCTTATATCAATATTTCACAAATAATTAAGAAGGAAGAACAAATGGGAAAAGGAGAGAAGAAAAAAATAGCTTGATGACTCCATTAATGTTATATAATAAATATACATACCTAAGTATAACGCAATAATTGATCAATGAAGCAAGCAAGCTTACCTGAAACAAAAGAAAAAATAATTTTTAGATAAAAAAAAAAAAAAAATAAATAAATAAATAAAACAGGAGAGAGGTAGCGGGGGAGGAACTTTCTTTTGCGGAATTATTTAATAATCAAAAAAATAAGGGAAATTTAAAAGTAGGAAATTGACTTTTCCTTTTATTTTTGATTGTGGAAAGGTAGAATAACCCAAATGACCAATAGAATGCTTAAATATTGTCCGATTTAAAGTGAATACTTGACGCTAAAGACTTTTTTTTTTAAGAGAAAATTATTATATCTGTAGATTTTTTATCAATAACAAGAAAAAAAAAAAGTTTATTTTTGACCTTGATCTGTGAATCAATGAATCGTCTCAGATGGTGAAATAAAAGTTAGAGTATTTTCGGTATCTTAGGCCATATAGGCTGTTACCCTATAGGCGAATTAGCCACCTTTTATTAATTTAATTAATTATAAAAAATAAAATATGAGAATACTATTTGATTAAATATTATGTGATTTCGTATCTAACAAATATTAATTAATAATATCAAATTCATTTCATCTTATTATACAAAAGAATTATTTTGCAATTTTATATTAAATAAATTATAAATTTGATTAAATTGAAAATTTTGGTGCGGCGACGATGACGCGAAAGGGTGCGCCGCCGACAAAGAGACAAAGGGTGAAACGGCATTGAGAGCCTAGATGCCAGAGAGACTACACGTCTTGTATTACACTCTCTCTCCCAACTTTCTTTATAAGTAATCTCAATTTTTCATCAATTACAATTAATTACACGTTTAATTTACTCTCAATCAACTACAACAAATTATTTATTCTGTGATGTGTAAAAAAAAACCACCGAAATTCATATCTTCAAAGAAGAATCACATTATCAACGACCATTGGTCACTTCACCGCTGGCTGACTTGGACCACCACCGGTAGCAGCAAATGTCTTCGTGGGAACCACATCAAAGATAAGATTTTCATCGGTTCCCTTTCCCCTCAGTGCAGTGCTTAATAAAAAGCTAGCTTTTGTTTTTATAAAGAAAAAAAAAAAAATATATTCAATAATAAAAATTTTGCATCCAAGCTTGGTATTAAATATAAATAAATATTAAAAATATAAAATCATTAAAGTTAACATAAAAATTGAAAACTTTGAACAATCAATAATTTTAATTACACTTTAATCTTTTTTTTTTTTTTTTTTAAAAAACATTCACACTTTTTTCTCATTCACACTCACACTCATACACACATTCACACAGTCTTTTCGGCAACTCAGGCCATATAAGACTTTTTACGATATCCGTTATTGATAAATATACATATATGGGGTCCAGGCATTCTTATTTAAGCCATTTGGTATCCAATTGGCTTAAATAAAATCATCGGACTGCCTGGGGCCCGAACCCGCGACGTTTGGTATATGAGGTTAGCACGCTAACCTCTACGCCATGCCCCGAGGGCACACTTTAATCTTAATTAGTATAATAAAACTAAGTCTTTAATCTTTATATATCAAAGAAGCAGATACTCGTTACAATTAAAAACATAAAAAAAATATTTCTTTTTTTTAATAAATTAAAAAAACATATTAATCTGAAAAATTTCGACTTTCCTTTGTTTACCCCCACAACTTTAAATATAAGCGATTTCTTTTCAGCAATTAATATAATATGGTGGAGGATGCTGGCGGATTGAAGTGATTTAAAAAAAAAAAAAAAGAAATCACGTACCTTTTCAAGGCCAGCAATTGCTGATTATTATAATTAAAGAAATAAATCCAAATTTAATATTTATTTCACTCATCGAAAATAAAATCAAATATCTTATATCATACAAAAAAAATTTTTTATAATAAATAAACCAGAGATATTCAATTGCGAATGTTACAAAATTTAATTAAATCCAAATTAAATATTTTTGATTAAATTTTAAAAAGCCAAACATTAAAATTGCGAAAATTTAAGTAAATGAAATATTTAAAATTTTTGAATTTATTTCAAAATGGTCAAAGTAAATTCACATAATAATTTACGGAAATCAAAAGACATTCAAATAAATAAATTTTATAGAAATCATTCAAAAAAAAAAATTAAATAAAAAAAAACAAAAACAAATCATTCTGACAATCTTACTTGTCATTTTGACGTGTCATTTGACATTTCTAATCTTTACATATTTTTAGTTTCATCTTTCCATAATGGAAAATCTTCTAGGAAATTCTGTTATTAAAAATGTAGAGGATGGTAATATTCAGGGCACAAAAACTAACGACTCCGAAATAGCGGATGAGGTCGCCTTGGTTGCCATTTGTAAAACACAACTCCATGAAATACAAAAAATCTTCCATGACGCAGCCATGCTCGTCCCTCACACCGAAACCCGCTTAGTTGAAACTCTTTCAGAGGATGAGGACTCCCTTGTTTGTATTTGCAAAAATCTCATCCAGGAAATTCAAGAGATATTCCATTCAAGTGACAAAATTAGCAGCGATTTTATTGAACCATCAACTAGGCCGATTAACGAAAAATGCATCCCGGTGCTGTCGGTAAATCTACCCACAAAAATCACCTATCCCCATGCATGTTTGATTTGCAAAATCACTACACTCAAAAATGTCTTATCATATAACAGAGCCACTGTAAATTCAGATAGGCATTCTTATCAACCCTTCACTCTATTACAATCCGGTTGTTATATAAATAATTCATTTAAATCCCCTGAAAGTGATGAGAATTTTTTATCCTTCAAATTGGGCAAGGAACCTTTTCCCCATTTGCCCCTCTTCTCCGCGACTTACTCGCTAAATGTAAATAAATATGGCAACTGCCCTCAAAGCTTTTTTAATAATTATGATGCAGAGCCCTTAGATGGCTCTCCTGCCCCTAACGGCAAATATTTCTATCCATTAGCGGGTTACCTTTTAATAGTTAATTGTTATTTTGTTGACCGCCTACATTTTTCCTTGATTTCACTAGATAAATTACCTTATAGGCACAAAGTGCGTTTCAAATAAACTGAGAAACCCAGGTGCATCAACGTGAAACCACTATTTCTATATAATTACCCTAACTTTTCCATTTTAATTAATTTTATGACATTTTCTTTGTTTTTTTAGTCCTTTAAAAATCCCAGTTTATAATTTTAATTTTTATTTTTGCCGTCAAATTATAAATTAAAATTATTTTAAAAGTGATAATTCATCTATTTATCTTGTTATTTAGAAAAAAAAAAAAAAAAAAAAAAAGCCCAAAAAATTAAACAGCTATTCTCTATCAATTTTAAATCAATTAAATTTTTATATGAATGAAAAGAAATCATTGAATTTAAAGTTAAAGATTTATGAATGAATTTTTTTTTGTAAAAAATAAAATTTTTTTACAAATACTATTTACTATTAATATTATGTTAAATATCAATTAATTTGTCCCTTGAAATTCCCTGTTAAATTCTATCCATGAATGAAAAAGAAATATTTTTTTAATTTATTTAAATCTTCTCAATAGATAAAGATAAAAATTTATATACATAGATAAAATGAAATGAAAAAAAAAATAAATTTTATACGAATTATAATTTTCATCAAAAAAAAAAAAATCAAAACTGTTTAAATTATGATTTTATAAATTGTTAATTAAATATTATATGAAGCAATTATAAATGATAATAATTAAAGTTCAAATCACTTGAAATATTAATATTAAGATTAAAGTAAAAACTATCAAAGATTCTCATAAAACAGATGAATAACAATTAAACAAATAATTAAAGAAATTAATAAATTGTTATCCCGACGTTTTTATACAAAATAAAATAAATAAAAAATATGTTAAATTGAAAGAAATCAAGTAATTATACCCACATTTTTAAATAGCAATTATTATTATAAAAAAGCAATTATTACAACTATAAGTCAAAATATTGTCTGAGTGAGACTGGAGGATGTTTTCTTGGGGTGTTTTTCTATTTGAAGTCGTGTTAGGGAAGATTATTTGGGTTGTTGCTTCGAATCAGTTGATTGTAAATCAGTTTAGTTTGAATTATAATAAATTTTGGGAAGGAAAGGTATCCATTGAAAGATTGGATTCAAATTCTAAAGATAGTTAATGTGTAGGACATTGGTCCTGGCCCAAGTGGCAAATTTAATAAAAATAAATATATTTTGGAGCAAAGTCTCCTGGCATTGAAGCCATTATTATATTATAAATAATTTTCGGGAGATGAATACCCCTAGGAAAAGGCAGTGTATTCACCCCTTTACTATACTTATTTCGGGCAGGAAAGCCATAAATAGGCAACCTGACCCCATTTATTATATTGAAGCTTTGTGGTTGATGGAAGGAAAATGAACTCCAAATACTTGAAAGTGGAGCCTGACTGACCTAAGTTTGTCTGTCTGAGCTACTGTATATCGGCGGTTGGATGTGATAATCCTGATGATCTTTCCGGAAGCCCGGAAGATTATGGGAAGGGCATCGGGGGAGATATCGGCCGGAAACGCTCAGCCAATATTCTCGCGAAAAAAGTTAATAACAAAGTAAAAATAAAATAATCTTGATTTCTTTCACCCTTCAAATTTTTAATTCTAAAAAGATTTTATCCATTGTCTTCGACGATAAAATCTCTTTGAGTCGGGGGATGTTACCCTATAGGCGAATTAGCCACCTTTTATTAATTTAATTAATTATAAAAAATAAAATATGAGAATACTATTTGATTAAATATTATGTGATTTCGTATCTAACAAATATTAATTAATAATATCAAATTCATTTCATCTTATTATACAAAAGAATTATTTTGCAATTTTATATTAAATAAATTATAAATTTGATTAAATTGAAAATTTTGTGCGGCGACGATGACGCGAAAGGGTGCGCGCGCCGACAAAGAGACAAAGGGTGAAACGGCATTGAGAGCCTAGATGCCAGAGAGACTACACGTCTTGTATTACACTCTCTCTCCAACTCTTTATAAGTAATCTCAATTTTTCATCAATTACAATTAATTACACGTTTAATTTACTCTCAATCAACTACAACAAATTATTTATTCTGTGATGTGTAAAAAAAACCACCGAAATTCATATCTTCAAAGAAGAATCACATTATCAACGACCATTGGTCACTTCACCGCTGGCTGACTTGGACCACCACCGGTAGCAGCCAGGGGCGTAGCCAAGGGGGATGGGGGGGAGTCTCCCCCCCAGGTCGGATCGAGTTGGCAAAATCAAGGACCAGTTGACAAAATAAAATTTCTTTAACAGAAATTAATTTATATTTTAATTTAAAAAAAAAAAAAAAATTAAATTTTCTTTTTTTATATTTTCATCTATTAAAAATTTTTTTTTTTAATTTTCAAAAAAATAAATTTATTTTACTGAATATAAATTTATGCAAACACAGAAAAAATCATTAGGACTATTTTAAAAGGGAAAAATAAAATATTTGAACAAATAAAAGAAACCTCAGTCGTTCATTTGTTATTGGAAATGGAATAATTTTCTTCATTTACTATAATTGTAAAAAAAAGGAATTCCAATTAAACAATGTTTTTGATAGAAATATAAATTTTACCATCAATTTTGCGCCATCAGCTCTAGTTTTAGAGATATAGAGAAAATTAAATGTTAATAAATAATCTCCTCAAAAGCGACTCTTATTTTGAATTTTCTAGATTTTTTCAAGTCGTCACCCCTTAAAAATATGCAGGCAGATAGGCTAGTTGAAATACATAGAAATAGAGGTCTATACTGTAAAGTTTGAGCCCAATCGGAGGTGGCAAAACACGGCTAAAAGTTTAGAAAAATTGCATTTTTTCATTTTTTTTTTCAAGACACTCCTGAATATAATTTTTACCATCCCTGAATGCAAAAAAGTATGTTTACGATCTTCTATAGTCAGTGCCGGATTTACCACTAAGCCGACTAGGCCGCGGCCTAGGGCCGCAGGCTAGAGGGGGCCGCAAACGTCAGTATTTTTTTTTTATTTATGTATAAAATAAATCAAATTTTGAAAATACCAGTTTTTTCTGGTAACAAAGAAATGTAAAATTTCGTCACATTTTAAGGGCTGAAATAGCGTTAAAATCAATCTCCTGGTACCTAGTTTTAAAAAAATTTCCGGACGCCTCCCCCCTCCCCCGTTAGGAACGCACAGGTAATTTGGCCTAGGGCCTCTAGTTGTGTAAATCCGACACTGTCTATAGTTTTTACCTTTCCAAAAGTTAAGCAATGCCAATGGTAAAAGATTCTACTTATTAGGGGTGTCCAACGTTGAAAAAACTGAAAAAATTCGATTTTTCTAAAATTGTAACCATGTTTTGCACTACTGAATCGCCTCCAATTGGGCTGAAACTTTATATTTCTATGTACAGTGAAACCTCTCTTAACGAGCATAATTCGTTCCAAAATCATACTCATAAAGCGAAACTGGAATCTCTCATTTGAAAAAAAATTTGCCTTAATTATATTTCTATCAAAAATTTTGTTTAATCCTTTAGTTTTTTAATATTAAAATAGCAAATTGAAGGGGGAGGGGACTTAACGTTCAAACAAAAAGAATGTGAATTGTACAGTTGGCAAATTGATTAAATTTAGTTGGCATTTTTGGCCTTCTCCCCCCCTGAAAAATCTCTTCGCTACGCCCCTGGTAGCAGCAAAATGTCTTCGTGGGAGCCACATCAAAGATAAGATTTTCATCGGTTCCCTTTCCCCTCAGTGCAGTGCTTAATAAAAAGCTAGCTTTTGTTTTTATAAAGAAAAAAAAATATATTCAATAATAAAAATTTTGCATCCAAGCTTGGTATTAAATATAAATAAATATTAAAAATATAAAATCATTAAAGTTAACATAAAAATTGAAAACTTTGAACAATCAATAATTTTAATTACACTTTAATCTTAATTAGTATAATAAAACTAAGTCTTTAATCTTTATATATCAAAGAAGCAGATACTCGTTACAATTAAAAACATAAAAAAATATTTCTTTTTGAATAAATCGAAAA
Source organism: Euborellia annulipes (assembly GCA_023213315.1). Classification (NCBI taxonomy): domain Eukaryota; kingdom Metazoa; phylum Arthropoda; class Insecta; order Dermaptera; family Anisolabididae; genus Euborellia; species Euborellia annulipes. The sequence continues at coordinate 19,366 of JAKCPI010011907.1, read as the reverse complement.
AACATATTAATCTGAAAAATCTCGACTTTCCTTTGTTTACCCCCACAACTTTAAATATAAGCGATTTCTTTTCAGCAATTAATATAATAAGGCTTTACTTGCTCTTACCCTATATATGAAATATATAGAAAGTATTCATGTCAAAAATTCAATGTCAAAATTTTGATGGATATACACGTTTTGAGGTCCCTTGAATCCAAAAAAGTAGTTTTCGTCTGTGAACAAAAATATCTCAGGAACTAAAAGAGCTACGAGGTTGAAATTTTATAATTAAGTTAAGCACCTCCTCCAGGGGTGAAAATAAGCTTTTGAACAAAGTTGGCTAAAAAATACTAGTACTTTACTGATGTACTTTTTCAGTTTTTTTTCAATTTTCTCAAAGTTTGCTGCAACGATTTTGTTTAAAATTCATAAATGAACTATTTTTTAGATGCTCTTTAAAAAGTATATCAGTGAAATTTTTCGTGGAAATCGTTTGAAGTACACTTTACTGATGTGGAAGTATTTGTAGCTCAGCGCTATCTATGAATCGCGTGGTCACATTTGGAACTTTAGTGCTAAGAGCAACTAAATATATATCGACACAAAAAATCTGGTGTGACAAGCATAGTACACAACTTTCTCTTCAAAGGGTAAGAGAATGTTATGTGCTGTGCTAACAGTCACACCAGATTTTTTATTCACAGCTCCACTTTGCACAGTCGTTCTAATTCGCAAATATGCGATTATAATTATCTTTTTTTTTGGGGGCGGATTTTTATAAATTTAAAATTAAAAAAAAAAAAAAACGCATTGAAAAATTCCTTATAATAGTCTAGTTTATTTTTTTAAAGTACGTTTAGACGTCGCTCCTGAACCAAGGGCGGATCCAGAGGTGTTTCTCGGGGGGGGGGGGGGTAATCTGGTGTGACTCGTCGCACAGCACACTATTTTTTTTTTAATTTCGGTAATTTAAAAGCGCATTCTGTATTTGTTTGCCAGAATATAAATACACATCAAATTTTTAAGTATTAATTTTAAAAATTTTACATTAAAAATAAAATAAAAAAAAGATTTTTTAAAAAAATGCTTTTATTTAAATTGAACTAAAAAGAGAGAAATAAGAAAAGAAATAATTTAATTGTTCTTGTTAAAATTTTTTAATATTTGACTTAAAAATAAAAGCGTGGGGCGCTTCGAAGTGATTCCGAGGCTCGCGCCCCACGCTTTTATTTTAAGTCATAAATATTAAAAAATTTTAACAAGAACAATTAAATTATTTCTTTCTTATTTCTCTCTTTTAGTTCAATTTAAATAAAAGCATTTTTTTAAAAATCTTTTTTTTATTTTATTTTTATTTTAAGCTTTTTAGTCTTTTAGTCTTATCAAAAATCATCAATATGATAAAGTACCACATTAGTTTGGCCTGTATTGATTTGGTTCAATTGAAAAATTATTCATTATGATAAAAAAATGACTCGTAAATATCAAAATTCAAAACTATAGTTAATAGGGCCTTATTTGCGTGAGGCTTCAAATAAAGTACCACATTAGTTTGGTCTATTTTGATCAAAACCATCATATAGTGGCGTCATCAAAAATGACTCTTAAGTATTACATTTCACACCTCTAGCCCATCGGGAAGTCTTTTGAAATTACATTAATTCGCGAAGGGTTTCAAATAAAGTACCACATTAGTTTGGTCTATTTTGATCAAAACCACCATTTAGTGGCGTCATCAAAAATGACTCTTAAGTATTACATTTCACACCTCCTAGCCCATCGGGAAGTCTTTTGAAATTACATTAATTCGCGAAGGGTTTCAAATAAAGTACCACATTAGTTTGGTCTATTTTGATCAAAACCACCATATAGTGGCGTCATCAAAAATGACTCTTAAGTATTACATTTCACACCTCTAGCCCATCGGGAAGTCTTTTGAAATTACATTAATTCGCGAAGGGTTTCAAATAAAGTACCACATTAGTTTGGTCTATTTTGATCAAAACCACCATATAGTGGCGTCATCAAAAATGACTCTTAAGTATTACATTTCACACCTCTAGCCCATCGGGAAGTCTTTTGAAATTACATTAATTCACGAAGGGTTTCAAATAAAGTACCACATTAGTTTGGTCCATTTTGGTAAAACCAAACTCACAATTTGCGTCATCAAAAATGACTCTTAAATATCAAATTTCACACCTCTAGCTCATCGGGAAGTGTCCTTAACAAAGCCATAAAGTTGGTGACCTTGAAAGAGTAAGTTAAATAAAAGCATTTAATAATTAATTAAAAATACATTTTTTTGCGAAAAAAGGTATTTTTTTCGAATCTCGGGGGGGGGGTAATTACCCCCTTACCCCCCTCCTTGTATCCGCCCTTGTCCTGAACCCCGTTAAGGAATTTTTTTATTTAAAGAAATTCAAAGATATTCTACTCTAGTCTTTAAGAGAATAATTTTTTTTTTTTTATTTATTGAAATTTAGAGATAAAGATATTCTATTTTGCTATTTTGTTAATATGCTAATTAATTATTTTTAGAAAACTGACTCACTTATTTATTTATTGATTTTAGATAAATATTTTTTTTTTTTTTTTTTTTTAATTTTTTCACATCTTAAATATGTCATAACAGAAAGAAATATCAAATTTTAAAATTATCTTAAAACACAAAATTTGCCATTTAATTTAATCGGAAATAAATAATTTAGTATTGTTTTGTTTAGTTGCAAGAGATAATTTATTAATCAATTAAAATTATATATTAATTAATTATTACTATTGAACTTTTTTTTGCGGTAAAGCGATTCCAAGCGTGGCGAAATCTTGGATGGGGTGACTTCGAGAAAAAAGCGTGTGAAATGTCTCCCGGTAACCATTAATAAATTGGTATTAAATATTTAATGATTGCAAACACCTGAAAGCAGTGGCGTAGCGAGATTAACTCACCCCCGGGGGCACAGTACCGCCACCCCCCATTCGAAAAACATATAATATTATATGTAAAATATACAAAATTATTATAATACACTGACACTAAATTTAATATATATTTTAATTACGGTATAATAAAAATACAAAAATTATCCTGCAGTTTTTTTGTTTTGCTGACCATTTGGCGCCCCTTTGTGAGTAGCGCCCGGGGCATTACCCCCCTGCTACACCACTGTCTAAAAGGTCTCAGGAGTAGGGTTGTGGTATCGAAAGAAAAGCATCGACACCAGTAAGTATCGAGTATTTTTTCTTTTCGGCATATTAGGTAACTGACGTAGATCAAAAGGCACACCGGAAGATCAGTGCGATACAGTGGCGCAACCAGGATTTGCTCCTGGGGGGGGGGGTTCCGGGAGGGGGGGGCTGATCTCAAATATTTTTCTGTGAAAATTTTTTTTTTTTTCGCAGAACCGAAGTTTTTTTGCCTTGCGGGGAAATTTTTTTCCAGTCCGTAAAAATATTTTACCTTTTTTTTTTAGAGACGCTAAATTTTTGCCGCCCCCGTGGAATCAAATTTTTTTCCATGCGCCGCCCGCGGAATATTTCCCTCTTTTGCGGAACCGAAATGATTATACTTTTTCTTTTCTATTTGTAATATATATATTTTGATTTTTTTTTTATCTCCTGGGGGTGGGGGTTAAAACCCTAAAAACCCCCCTGGTTGCGCCTATGGTGCGATATATGCCACTTTCCTCAAGAGTAATGAACAGAAGGGGGACGGGTTGAATCTCAGCGTGCGAGAGCATGGTCCCGAGTATTTTTTTTTTTCTCTTTCGGGGGCTTTCTCAACCAAAATACGGACTTAATCAAAATAATATTCTATCCAATTAATTTATAATTTGACTTTTTATATTTCATATTTGCGTATTTTAAATTTAGTGATTATTGCTAATTGTAAGAACCATAGGCGTAGCCACGGGGGGTTTTGGGGTTCAAACCCCCCATTGGACCCAAGCCATGACTAGATATTTAAGCTCTATAATGCAAAATACTTTTTCTCTCTATATATTTCATATATAGTGTAAGAGAAAGTAAAATATAATAATTTTCTCTAGCTTAAAAAAAAAAAAAAAATTAAATAAAACGCAAAAAATTCAGAATTTTTTTTTTTTTTTTTTTTTTTAAACATTCACACTTTTTTCTCATTCACACTCACACTCACACACACATTCACACTGTCTTTTCGGCAACTCAGGCCATATAAGACATTTACGATAACCGTTATTTATGAATTTATATATATTAGGGTCCAGGCATTTTTATTTAAGCCATCTGGTATCCAGATGGCTTAAATAAAATCATCGGACTGCCTGGGGTCCGAACCCGCGACGTTTGGTATATGAGGTTAGCACGCTAACCTCTACACCACGCCCGTGGGCATTCAGAATTTTCCCATTGAAAAGAATTGATTTTTGTTATGCTTTATAAAAAATTAAAGCCGCTTAAAATTGATTAAATCTCGCAAATGAAAAATAATAAAAATTATTATATAAATAAATTTTTTATTTTTTTCTTAAAGAGATCTGAGATGGGACTCTGGTCAAGAGAAACACATAGACACCCCGGTATTTTAGGCCCATATACATAAAATTAAGAGATTTGCATTATTTATTGCCTGATACGAGTTGATTGAAAAATTGCACTTAATTAAGATAGGGCGGGCCCGAGCCACCTCGAGGGGGGGTCCAGGGGGGGGCGAAACGAAGGTGGGGTAAGTGGCTAGCCATATATTTCATTAGACGCCTTATACTGCCCTATTAGTCGGGGCAGGGGGGAGAAATAATCCTAAACCCCCCATCAAAAATTTCTGGCTACGCCTATGGTAAGAACCAAAATTAAAAAAAAAAAAAAAAATTTAATTAGAAATTTAATGTTATTATTTTAAAGTTTTTTTTTTTTATTAAAGTATCAAATTTTCGATTATCAATAATTAATTATTTGAAGAATCGTAATTAAAATATTTGTGAAACGTTTATGATGTCGAAAAAGACTTAAAAAATAATTAACATTCGAATGAGTGCTTTTCATTCGATACCGGCAATCAGTACTCATATACAGGGCCGTGCCTAGGTTATTTAGCGCCCGGGGCAAGTTAGTCCTTTAGCGCCCTTTGTATATATTTTTTACATTGTCACAATAATGTTTCCCGTCCGGAAAAATGTTTTATCTTTTTTTTAGAGACGCTAATTTTTTCCGCCCCCGGGACCGAAATTTTTTCCCGTTTGGCGCCCCCGGGACTGAAATTTTTTCCCGTGTGGCGCCCCCGGAACCAAAATTTTTTTTCCGCCCGCAAAAATATTTTACCTTTTTTTTTAGAGACGCTAAATTTTTGCCGCCCGCGGAACCAAAATTTTTCTGCACTTGCGTCCCTTCAAAATTTGCGCCCTGGGCAAAGGCCCCGGTCGCCCCCCCCCCTAAGCACGGCCCTGCTCATATAAGTAAAGTATCGAGTAAAAAAAGTACTAGTATCGAAATAAAAGTATCGATACTTTTTTCGTGTCCCTACTCAGGAGCAGAAAGGCCAAAAAAAAAAACTACATTCAAAGAGGATATAATATTTAAAGCATTGGGTTCTATCTCTCAAAGATTATGATCGTGGCCTCAAAAATGGACAAAAATCTGAGTGTAGAGCTTTGTCTGGAGCCACTCATCATAAGAGGATGCAAATGTATAAATTTATATTCCTTGCTACGCCTAAGAATGCTGAGCTTTGCCCTTACCCCCTCAGGTTGGGAGTACGCCACTATATCGAATAAATTGGTTTTATTGATTATTATAAATGATTTTTTGAATTTTGTTTCTATCTCAGGCATTGTATTGAATAAATAAATATTTTTTTAACCCTGAAAATGGTCAATGTATTTAGTAAACTGTTTATTCTAAAATACTTGTGATTTAATTTTTGTTCGGTTATATGTATGGGAGCTTGTATAAAGCGAAGGGCGCAAGTTATGAACCTGCGGAGGGGAGTTGTAGCTATCGATAAGCTGGAGGGAGGGTTTAATCCACCCACCCCTCTAGGCAGAAAGCCACGCCCACTCACCCCTGCCTTGCTGCTATTCATTGTTTGGACGACAATGTGGTGGGGGGGGGGGGACCGAGTGAGATGAGAGCAGCACAAAGAGGGAAGCTCAAAGGCATGCCTTCACTCATTCATCCATTATTCCAATTTACTAGAGTGTTGTTATTTATTTATCTCTTTAAATTAAATCACTTAATAAAATAAAAAAAAAAACAAACAAAATGATGATGAAAATTCACTACCTGTTAACGCATTTTGCTTATAGGAGAAATAAAGGGTGATGTGACTAGACGCACAGCAAAAAACTTTCTATTACTTTCAGTAAGGTAGGAGAAAGTTGTGTACTGTGATGAAAAACAAAATTATTTTAATATTTTTTTTTTAAAGTGAAAGTTTTATTTGATCCTCTCAAATTTTTCCGCTCTTCTATTAGCATGTCGCGTTACAAGCCGTGATGTCAAATGCCGTGACGTCACAAGCCGTGACGACAAAAATAAGAAAGTTGAAATTTAATATATATGACGAATTATAAAAAAAATAATTGTGAGATTTAATTATTCAATTTTTAAATTGATAAAAAATAATTTTTAAAATAATTTAAAATGATTCAAATCTTCAAATTGCTAAATCAATTTGTTCTCAGTTTTTAACATGCGTCTATTGATTCCCCATTTTTCCAATTATTAAGTTAAGATTAAAAACGCGATTTTAATACCCTTATTTGAATAATTTTCTGAAAATTTTCAGTTAAACGCCTACGATCCGAAAAAAAGTTTCACTTGCATCGTGGTTTCATAAAAACACAACAAATGTATTTTTAATGTAAAATTTTAAATATTAATACTTAAAAATTTGATTTGTATTTATATTTTTGCAAACAAGTACAGAATGCGCCTTTAAATTACCGAAATTAAGAAAAAAATTGTGTGCTGTGCGACAAGTCACACCAGATTACCCCCCCCCCCCCCGAGAAACACCTCTGAATCCGCCACTGGTTCTATCTCTCCTTATAAAAATATTAAAGTCAAATAATTATACAAATTAAATCTCTCAAATGAAAAATAATAAATATTCTTATATAATTAAATTTTCTTCTTTTTTTTAGGATGGGTCTATAAAATATTTTAAATCTTAAAAAAAATTTTAACAATAATTATTTTTAATTAATAGAGAAGTACCGAATATACAGGATAATATATTAAACTAGACGGAGCCGCCCCGCCTCGGCGGGGCCTCCGTCTAGCCAGGAGGCTGCGCCCCTGGACCCCCTTGCTCGCCTACTTATATACATACCGGTACATACATTTTCCCTTTTCATTTTTATATGTAGAGATTATTTTAGCGGTTAATTATTCATGAACTTAAGATTTTTTGTGAATCATATCCTTTCTGGGACTCTCCCGGTACACAGACAAAAAATTTACGCCGATATTTTAGAATTAAAAATGTAAATAAATAAAAAAAAATCGTTAACATGGGTAAATATTTATATTTTGTTACCATGGCGCTATCCCTGCGGCCTGATTGGTTGTTTCACACATCGGACACCCTCTTAGCCTTTTATATATAAGTATGATGCTTTCAAAATATTTTTCTTGAATTAAAATTAAAGCCACTTCTACTTTTTTCTTTATTATAATCCTCGTGGTGGCAATCTTTGCAATTTCAGCAAAAATTCAAAAATATTCTCTCGAGTTTAAATATGATTTCTTAATTGAATAGAAATATTATATGTTAAATAAAGGCTGGCTACGTGTCACAGGAAATGACATGATTCATAAAAAGTCTTATTGGAAGGGAATTTTATCATTTTAAGTCTTTCTCTATCTCGCTTTCTCTATATTCCTTATCTAAGAATTCCAGATATCTATTGGGAAAATTTATAAACATTTCAATACGTCACATTGACTGTCCCTTTTTTTTTTAACTCAATGATATCATCTATAAATAAGTGAGTAAATAGTATCTATCGAAGGGGGTACAAATTAGCATTTGAACCGGGGTAAGCCGAAATATCTAGAGTTTATTTTAAGGTCTTTTTCGGTATTAGAACATTTTTAAATTCTAATGTTGGACAATCATTTAGAATTATGTTTCAGAGTATTGTGAAAGAGATACGTTGTATAAAAAAAAAAAAAAAGGAAACAAGAAGATGCAGTCAGTGGATTCAGAGCTAACGTTTCGGTTTTGATCATCATCTACTCTACAGTTGTCAAGACCAAAGAGCGGATTTTCGTGCATTAAAAACTATCCTTTCGTACAATAAAAACTGCATTTCATGCAAAATCAAAAAATTGATAACTTTATTATTAAAATGACTTATAACAATATAAGAATTTATATAATTTAATCGATTCTGAGATGAAGGATTTGATTTATTGTAATTTATAGCTAATAATTAACAGTTCCATATGGACCGTTTATTTTGAAAGTGGTGCAAGTCCATTTTCTATTGTTTCGAGAAACTTAAATTAAAAAATTTACCGACCAATTTTCAATTGTACAAAACATGGGAATTTTTTAAGAAATTAACCACTAGCTAGTTATACATAGAAAATTTATATTAATTTAAGCATAAATTATGTGATATCTCATTTTTTTTTTTTGTTTAAATGGACTTACACCACTTTCAAAATAAACGGTCCATATATAAATTAGGACAGTGGTTATCCATTTGAGATTTTAGTACCGAACCCACCGTTTTCATGCAAAGATTACAATAAACAACTTTGCCATTAGTAGTAAAAAAATCTCTGGGAGTGATCCATACATGGGCTTTACACAAAGAGAAACAGATCGAGGCCCATATGTATAAAATTATGAGGGTTGAATGAAAAATTGCGACAGGGCGGGCCCGAGTCAGCTCGAGGGGGGCCCAGGGAGGGAGAAGCGAAGACGGGAGGAGTGGCTAGTCATATATTAGACATTAGACGCCTTATACCCCATTAGTCGGGCGGGGGGGGGGGGGGGGGAAGAAATCATCCTGAACCCCCCCCATCAAAATTTTCTGGCTACGCCTATGGCTTTCAGACATTTTATTGAATACTAAATTTCAAAACAATAATGCAATAACATGTAAATCCGCTCTCTGGTCATGTCTATCAAGGGGATGGGAGATCTCTGAATCTCTAGTACAAGAAGTATGAACTCAAGAACTAAGACTCAAGGTTTTGCAAAATAAAATAACGAAAGCAAGCTCTCTGATTCGTTAAAGCATTTTATAATTGTTAATACGAATAAGGGTTGTCGAGTGAGTGACTGAAGAAGAGAAAGAAACGTTGATAGGTAGGTAGATGGTAAGCAAGCAGAGTAAAGCAAAGAGGCAGTAAGGTCGGGTCGGGTCGAATCGAGTTGAGTCGGGTCGACCCGAAGACCCGAAGGACCCGACAAAGATCCGAAGGACCTAAAGGGAAAAGGGAACAGGAGAGAGAGAGAGAGAGAGAGATCATTGATCCGTCCTGCGTCCTGCGTCCGTCCTTCATTCAAAGGGTCTCTCCCCTGTTTGCCTGGCTTCTCTCTGTCTCCTTTCTTTAGTTCGTTATTTGCTCATTTAAATCACTCATTTATTTTCCTATACCTCTAATTTCTTTTTCTTTGCTCTACAATTGTTTATTTTCAATTTGGTGGCTTTTTACTTTGCGGGGGGAAAGAGAACGTTAACACACTCTGTGGCCATCTAGTGGCATCCCTTGGAATTGATTCAATTTACTCCACCTCCCGGGTGTATTATAATCAGTTGATTAAATGAAGCAACACTTTGGCTCTACAGAAGTTGATATTATCAGTAGGGCTCGGATTTCGCCCTATTTGTCTTTTTTTAATTTATGGCTTAAAATTTAGGCCAATATGATATGTACACGTTTCATGAAATTCTGAATAAAATAGGCATTTGTTAGTGCATATAATGCCTATTTTGGCCGATTCTGGGTTTTGGTGCCTATTTCATCTATAAATGCCTTTTTTAGGGCCTATTTTAAGTTCAAATAGCAAATTTCATTTTTTTACGAGCTATACACAGCCTAAATTTAAAATTTTTTTGAATTATCAAGAAAACATTTCAAGGAAGGGGGGGGTAAAGGGGGTAATTCCCCCCCCCACCCCGAGATTTGAAAAAAATACTTTTTTTCGAAAAAAAAAATTTATTTTTAATGTAAAATTAGTAATTAAAAATTTGATTTGTATTTATATTCTGGCAAACACAAGTACAGAATGCGCCTTTAAATTACCGAAATTAAGAAAAAATTGTGTGCTGTGCCACAAGTCAACCCAAATTAGCAAAAATAAGACATCAATTTTTTAAATTTTTTTATATTATTTCTTAAATAATGCCTTTTAAGTGCCTATTTTTACAATAAATGCCTTTTTAAGTGCCTATTTTAATAATTTTTAGTGGATAGTTGCCTGCCTATTTTAAAGATTTTTAGTGCCTATAAATCCGAGCCCTAATTATCAGAATAAATACTTGCTGCGCCCTCCCTCGTCACCAATGGCTGGCCGTGTAGCTAGCTTTATTGTTTAAGCGGTCAATTAATTATAATTATTATTAAATTTAGAATAAGTAAATTTTCAAATTATTTATTTTTAGACACATGAATACCTAGCCTAAAATTTTGTCTACTTTAAGAAAAATTAAATACCCAAATGAAAATGTTTTAATGCTTTATAAAAGAAAAAGTTATGAAAAAAAAGATTTAATCTATATATATAATTTGCTAATGTCCGTTTGTCTGTCACGCTCTATTTAGGCAACTTCCCTTTGGAATTTTGAAATGAAATTTTATATGCATAAAGAGGACCTTCTCGGGATTACACGAAAATTATTTTCATCCTGAAATTCCTATAACTTTTTGAGTTATTAATTCTTAAAGTTACAATTTCTGTATAGAGAAATTTTTATGTATTCTTTGCATTGTTGTATTCTATGGATGTAAACAAATCCTCAAGCAGGCACTGGATTGGAATATAGTAGGCCTAATGATAATTTTTTTTTCATAATTAAGAAAAGACGGCCCTCGGGCTCGGTGTAGGAGTTAGTGTGCTAGCCTCGTATACCAAGAGTCGCGGGTTCGGACCCCAGGCAGTCCGATGATTTTATTTAAGCCAATTGGATACCAGATGGCTTAAATAGAAATGCCTGAACCCACAATAGATATATATTAATTACAACGGTTATAGTCTTAAGTCTTAAATGGTGGCCTGAGTTGCCGAAAAGGCTGTGTGAATGTATGTGTGAGTGCGAGTTAAAAAAAAGCGGCCCTCGGGCTTGGGGTAGGGGTTAGCGTGCTAGTCTTGTATACCAAGAGTCGCGGGTTCGGACCCGGTGATTTTATTTAAGCCATTTGGATACCAAATTAGAAATGAAATGAAAAACTAACGCCATCTCTTGCCGTCTCGAGTAACTCGGTAGTCAATCGTGTTCTAACGGCTTTTAGACCCGCACCTTAAATAAAATCTGTTAAAAATTATTACTACTCTACTGATGGACTTTTTCAGTTTTTTTTTTTTGTTTTTTTTTCAATTTTCTTAAAATTCGCTCAAAGGATTTTGATTAAAATTCAAAAATCAATTATTTTTTAGATGCTCTTTAAAATGTATATTGCCATTTTGCCATTGAAATCTTCACGAAGACCACTTTACTCTTATACTTCATAGGATAGATAGGAGAAATGGTTGCCAAGGTAACAAAATATAAATATTTTCACATATAAATTTTACATCTTGAATTCTAATATGTCGGTGGAAACTAAATACAAGTCGACACAAAAAATTTGGAGTGACAAGCACAGAACCCAACTTTCGATTACTGAAGAAGTTGTGTGCTGTGCGACAGTCACACCCGATTTTTTAAAATATATATTCTCATTTGGCTATAAATTTTACCCCCCCCCAAAAAAACTGGTGTGATAGCACACATCTCTTGGCTTCGATGATATTCTAAAGTTGTCTGTTCTGTGTATTTATTTTTATTTGAATTATCATCCTTCATTAAGTTTAAATTTTGCAATCCTATTAGCAAACACTGCAATGACGCATTTCTTTTGTTTCATTCGATTTTATAGATTCAAGTCTCGTTCTGTTATTTTGGATGACACAATTTCAAATAAATAATATTAATAATAATTCTTACGTTGTAATACTAAAAATATGTCTGTCTGGTAAAATTGAAATCATATACGATAGAGAGAGTGTGCGCAGATTCCGAGTTTGTAACTCTTTTTTTCGTTAGGTCACCTGACCTTAGTATCCCCGACGCCTCATGTTGTTTAAACATCGGAGGTTTTTACTAAAACTTTTTCAATTAAAAACAAAATAAGAAAATCCATGTCTGTGAGTTTGTTCCTTCGGAAAGAGGAGTTTTTCTTGTGGGTGGGGAGGGGGGGGGGGTAATTTTCGAAGACCGAAAAAATGGTTGGCGGATATTGTGGTCAAAACCCCTCCCTCCCTTCTCATCAAAAATTATGAAAAATTTGGTGTTAAAATTTTAAATACTGTCAGAAATTAGCTATAACAAATATTTTAAATTATGTAGAAGGATGAATAAAAAGACCAAGCAGCTATTATTATTTCTTTATTGGTATCAAATCCATAGCGACGTCCATCTTCATGACTAGGGTTCAGTCAATAGTGAACCCTAGCCATGAAAGATGGTCACATAGTCGACCGAAATGTCGCTGTGGGTTTGATACCAATGAAGAAATTTTTATTCATTCTTCTACATATTGATTCAGCTATTCACCTCGCTTACATATTTTAAATTACACTAATCGAAAAGGTTTTCTTCACAAGTAATCTGAATAGTGAACTTAGTGCATTTTTTTTTCATTCTGAATTCAGATATGTAGTTAGAATTTAACCATCAGGCAAGAATTTTGTGTTTTGCCTGATGGTTAAACTGAAGTGATATTTGAATTCATCATGAAAAATATTTCTAGAATCTCATATCTTTCTTTATTCTTGTGGAAGAAAAAGAGGTTCATTTTTTCGACCAGTGATTGTACTTGTGTTTTTTTCTTTGATGACGTTTTTGTTCATAATTTCGTTAATAATTAACAGATTTTTACGAATGAATGATTTTTAGAAAGCCAAAGAACTATAGAATATCGTAAATAAATGTTTTTTTTGCATTCAGGGATATCTAAAATTGTATTAGGGGTGACCAAAGCAAAAAAAAACTGAAAATATAGTGTGCCTGATGAGGAAAAACGGAAATTTGAATTTAGCATGAAAAATATTTCTAGAATCATGACCAAGCCTTTTCGAAATGGAATTTTGCACTCTTATGACTTTATGAAGAGTCCAAAAACTAGAGTCTCCGAATCCCCAAATGGGAATGCTTAAAAAATTCTTGAAAATCTTGAATTTTACCCATAGGAGAAAGCATTGGGTTCTATCTCTCTAGTGAAAAATAAAAGTCAATTAATTTAAATAATAAGATCTCTAAAATGAAAAATCTGGTGTGACTGGTTGCACAGCACACAACTTTCTCCTACCTTCGGTAATCGAAAGTTATGTTCTGTCCTTGTCACACCAGATTTTTTGTGTCGACAGATATTTAGTTCCTGACAGTACGGAACATTTGAATGAATTCAGATGTAAATATTTATATTTTGTTACCATGGCAACCATTTCTCCAATCTTTTCTATTAAGAGTAAAGTGGTCTTCAGAAGATTTCAATGACAAAATGAGAATATACATTTTAAAGAAAATCTAAAAAAAAATAATTGATTTATGAATTTTTAATCAAAATCGTTGTATTTTGAGAAAACCGAAAGAAATTGAAAAAATGCATCAGTAAAGTAGTAGTAGGCCTACTCTCTGGCCTTCATACTTTAAATTGAACCCAAATACACAGACAATGTTGCGAATTTTTTTCAATTCAGGGGACCTCAAAAAGTGTATATCCATCAAAATCTCTACATCGAATTTTCGACATGATCGCAATACTTTCTTTCTTTAGGCCTATATATATATGTATATTAACATATACATATAGGTAAGAGAAAGTAAAAATAAAAATATGCTTTTATAATAAAGATTTTTAAGTTTTTTGCCGTCGGACATGGTGTGGTTGGGAGCGCGAGTGCCTTGTATACCAAGGGTCGAGGGTTCGGATCCCAGGGAGTCCGATGATTTTATTTAAGCCATTTGGATACCAAATGGCTTGAATAAGAATGCCTGGACCCCCAATATATATATTATACAAATAACGGTTATCGTAAAAGTCTTATATGGCCTAAGTTGCCGAAAAGACTGTATGCATGAATGGAAAAAAATTTTGTTTCCAGCAGGCCGTGGAGCCCGCGACCAGAGAAGAGGTAGTTGCTGCGGCATCCATCGTCCTATGGAAGTTTGATTAACGATTATTTCCATCCAATATTAAAGATACATTCTATAAATTTTATAGGCACAATTCCCGGATTTTTTTTTTCCTCAAAAAATGAATTAATAATCAGTCAGCTCAGGTAATTCTTTGAATAAAATACAACGTTTCTGGTGCCTTCTTCAGTTTAGAATGTAAATTTCTACTTGTTAGCAACATTATGGTTATATCTGAATGAGTTTTATAGAAATCCTTTTTGGATCGGCTTAGAAACTTTGAGAATGAATGATAAAGCAAGTGTCCGTCTGTCTGTCTGTTTAGTTGAAGGCAAGGAGTGGAAGCCAAATGAATTCCTCTGGGAATTGAATTACTCTCTTAAGCAATTGATTGAGTTTAAATGATTGAGAGAGAGAGAGAAAGAGGCTAGAGATGATTAATAAATATTCCTTCTTCTCTCTTATAAAATGCTCTCAAAGAATAAATAAGAGGCAAGTTGTGTCAAGTGAAACTTCTATGCAAGTCAACTCCTTAAAATCATATTACGAAACGTTGCATTCTGATTGAGTTTGTCACAGTATTAATTATTGTAATAAATAAAAAAAAAATGAAAAATATATTAAGGGGGTTCAGGAGCGACGTCTAAACGTACTTTAAAAAAAACTAGACTATTATAAGGAATTTTTCAATGCGGTTTTTTTTTTTAATGAATTAAATTCATAAGAGAGTATTGGGACATCGAGCTATAATCTTTGTAATGACTTATTAAAAAATTATCGTAATTAATTTTTTTTGTTATCAAGCAAATACAAAAAACAATCTGTCCCAATAATCTTTAATTTTTTTTAAATTTTAAAATGAATTTATTGTTATTATTAATCACATATTAATTAAGAAATTGTTAAAATAAGCTTAGATGATTTATTTAAAAATCAACTGTCAAATTAGTTCAGCATTCTTGCAATAGATGGCGGGCTAGTCTAACAGCTGATCCCCTTTTGGCCTATATTTATATATTTGTATGCTTTTATAAAAGATGGTACATAATATATAATAACATTTATAAAGTATTTATTACTAAAAGATCAATGAAAATGCATTAAATATTATTAGCTACCATTCTGACATCTCTTGGCAAATTTTTTGAATTCACTTGATTTTTGGGCACACTTTCTCATGACACCCTACGCCATCTTATCGGAAAAAACAGCGTAACACCTCACTCCCGAACACCCTTAATATTTGATCTCCATCCTTTTTTATCTTAATGGCACAAATAAAATTAATTTCATGAGGTTACGCCATACTTAGCTGGAAAAATATGCCTAACACCTTCGCTCCCCGCAGCTCCTTAACAAATGAGAGGAGATAGGGGTAGCTGCAGCCTGGTGGATATTATTGGCAAGGATGAAAAAATAAAATCCAGAGCTAATGATCAGGCGATTTATTTGGAATAATTCCGGCGTCCGCTATAAGTCGACGTTTCGGAGCCAAAACGGCTCCTTCTTCAGGCCCTTATGGTTAACAAATAAAAAGTACATATCATTGTTTAGCATAATAGTAATAATATCTAAAATTGGACTTCTAATTAGCAACATTTTAATTCACTCTATTTCAAGGGCGGATACAAAGAGGGTAAAGGGGGTAATTACCCCCCCCCTCCCCCTCGAGATTTGAGAAAAAATATTTTTTTTTTTTTTTTTTTTTTAGGAAAAAAAAATTGTATTTTTAATTATAAAATTTAAAAAACTAATAATTAAAAATTTGATGATAGACAGGAAGAGAGGATGTCAGCCAAAAAGTAGTAGCCTCTGTCGATGAAAAAATCTCCACTTAGAAAGAGTTTTCGGAGTTTAATTAAATAAATCCATCATCAGAGATTGCCAATAATCTCTTAGGAACTGTTGATGGATTTATTTAATTAAACCCGAAACGTACTTCTAGAAGTGGAGATTTCCCATTCGATAGAGCTCGCCTTTTTGGCTGACATCCCTCTACCTGTCTATTATTATAATCGTTGAATTTGATCACTTCTCTTTTCAACATTAAAAATTTGATTTTTATATATATTCTGGTAAACAAGTACAGAATGCACCTTTAAATTACCGATAATAAGAAAAAAATTGTGTGCTGTGCGACCAGTCACACCAGAATCCCCCCGAGAAACTCCCTCTCTGAATCCGCCACTGCTCTATTTATTATATTATTTTATATATTATTTGATTCGTATAATAAACAACGTTTCTGTAAATTTTTTGATTTCGTTTATTTTATTCCGTTTTAGCTTCGAAACGTCGACTTATAGCGGACCTTGGAATTAATCCAAAATAAATCGCATGATCATCCCATCATCTCCCGATTTTATTTTTTCATCACTTTTTTTTTTAACATTCACACTTTTTTCTCATTCACACTCCCACCACTCACACATTCACACAGTCTTTTCGGCAACTCAGGCCATATAAGAGATTTACGATATCCGTTATTGTTTAATATACATATATGGGGTCCAGGCATTCTTATTTAAGCCATTTGGTATCCAAATGGGCTTAAATAAAATCATCGGACTGCCTGGGATCCTGAACCCACAACGTTTGGTATACGAGGTTAGCACGCTAACCTCTACACCACGCCCCGAGGGCTTTTTTATCATCCTTCTCAATATTAATAAAATCTTCTTTTAAGTTTCACTTATTTAATGTGTAGTATAAATACATACAATAATTCCTCCGATTAATCGAGGTGTTACTCTAGGGCCTATAAAAATACTCTTTGAAGGAAAATTTTAGCAAAAACTGATACGAATAAAAAATAAATATTTTTGGCAAATGAATTGATCCAATAAGTTTGAAACGCTCTAATTATTTGTCTGAGATACCAACCAATTATCACAAAATAAATAAAATAGATCACGGGAACATTCGCTAACGATAATTTGTTGGAGGGGGCGGGGCGAGGGGGGAAGAGATTTTTTTATTTTAAAACCCCCCCACCCATTTAGTTTATATTTTGGAATGTTTTCTCAAAATTTGAATGTGATTAGTTTTGTAATATTGTATTTATAAAAGAGAGCGGGGGAGCAGCAACCTGTTGAGTTCTTTTGGGCCAAGAGGAGTCAATTTTGCAAGCAACGCTTGCTTGGATTGCAATCACAAACGCTAAATGACCACACAAAAAATTGTTTTTTTTATCAAAACATAAACAAATTTGGTTTTAGACAAGAAATATCTGGTGTGACCGGTCGCAGAGCACACAACTGTGTAATATCCGTGGTCACCGATCCGGAGGTTTAGCAATCCATGGCGTTGCTTGACTTGATTGAACGATGAAACAAAATTCATATTTTTTTCTTTTTTATTAAACAAATATTCAAAGCAGGCATATTAATTTTCATATCATATTTAGGTCACATTTATAGAAACTAATTTTTACGTAATTGTGTCAAGGATTGCAATGAAATTTGTCTTTTTTTCTTTTTTTTTCTTTTAACTGAGTAAATTAAAATGAAGTTCAATATAGGCTTGCATTGAATGCTTTCTGAGAATGGAAATCTTCATTTGGGACATAAAAGAAAAAAAGATTACATAAAGAGACACAAAAGTAAATAAGATTCTCTATCAAGGATTGTTGCGTTAAGGTTTTAACTGGTGTGATTGGATGCACAGCACGCATTTCAGAAGTGCCTAGGGCGCATGAAAGGGTAGGCAAGTGCCTATTAGTCAAAAAACTGGCGACAAAAGTGGGCAAGAGTTTAATATTTTCAGAATAGGTTGCATTTTAGTGATGGAAAGATACTCTTAGAGTCAGTACCGGGGGTTTTGGCAGTTATAAGCCGGTAGAAGCTGCGCGAAGGCTAGGGTTAAAAAATATCTCGGAAAACTATGCGGTTTTTCGAAAAAATTAATCTATACAAAAATAATTGAAATTAAATTACAAACAAAAATGGTCTAGTACATAATCAAGATAAAGTCAACGGTTTGGGAGATAGAGAGGGGTAAAATTTGTAATTAATATGAAAGGAGACATTGCGATAGAGAAATATTTATATCTTGTTACCATGACAACCATTATATGAATTACAAAATTTTACCCCCTTTAAATCTCCCGAACCGTTCACTTTAGCGTGATTATGTACTAGACAATTTTTGTTTGTAATTTAATTTCAATTATTTTTGTAAGAGGAATTTTTGCTGGAAAGCGAATAGTTTTCGAGATATTTGCGGTAAATAAACGATCTTCCCGCACCCTTACCAGCTTATCCCCGCTAAACACCCCGGTACTGGACATCGGATTTTTGACATGAATCCAATACTTTCTCTCTATATATATTAACATATATATAGGTAAGAGAAAGTAAAAATTAAATTCATCTTTCACTTTCTTTTATTATTGTGTGTTTTACCTGAGACCAGTTAAACCTTGTCCCTTTTTTTCTAAGGCAATATAAATTTGAAAACGGGAAGCGAACCATCTGACCTCTAGCACAAAAGGCGAGTCCTATACCTCTACGCTTTTTAGTTTTTATTTTCGTTTTACAAGTTAGACCATATAGATTTAAGGGAATAAATATTGGGACTGCCTGGGAACCGAGCCCGCACCCTGTAGCTTCAAGACAATCGATATTAACATTTGCCAACCTCCTACTTTAAATTAGGGCACACCACCAGGGCGTGAAAATAAGCCTTTAAACAAAATCAGCCAAAGAGTACTTATTTTTTACTGATGTACTCTTTCAGTTTTATTCGATTTTCTTCAAAATACGCAAAAACGATTTTGATTAAAATTCAAAAATCAATTATTTTTTAGATGCTCTTTTAAAATGTATATTCTTATTTTGCCATTGAAATCTTCTGAAGACCACTTTACTCATGTATTTCATAGGGAAGATAGGAGAAATGGTTGCTATGGTAACAAAATATAAATATTTTCCCATACATAGGAATTTTACATCTTGAATTCTAATATATTGGGGGAAACTAAATACATGTCGACACAAAAAATCTGGTGTGACATGCACAGAACACAACTTTCGATTACCGAAGGTAAGAGA
>JAKCPI010011906.1:0-13027 GCA_023213315.1 Euborellia annulipes | reverse complement strand
GGCAAAAAGTTCCGATGCAATCATGTTCTACAGGTATTCTAGTTTCAGAACCTATTGAGTTTGTTAGGGATCCGCATGGATCCCATATACTTTTTTTGAAATTGAAAAAAATTTATATTGCTTTTTTTTTTACTTACAAAAAAATTTATTTAAAAATAAATAACTGAAATACAAGAAAAACAAAAATATTTACAGAAAGAAGATTAATTTATCTATGATTCAAAAAAAAATTCATTAAAATTGGATTAATATTAATACATGGAAAAAATTCCTGAATATCGACTTAAAACGCAAAGAAAACCCGAGTCGAAATCGAACGCCTGGTTTGAGTCTACAAAACCTCAGAATCTAATTGTTGTCTAAGTAGACTTAACAGAATCAAACTAGGATTTGAAAGCATGGTTTCTATGGGAATTTGATAGTCTGGTTTGGTTCTAAAAAGTCTACTTATGTACCTTTTTGACATGTTTAGACTCAGACCAGGTATTCGAAATACTAGTTTAAGTCTACCAGATCTACTATTACGACCAGCAGTACTGAATGCTCGAATCCTAGTTTAGGCCTATAAATTCTCATTTAAAATTTGTTTATATATACAGAGTGACAAAAAAGTTCTGATAATTTTGTTAGATTAGCAAAGAGGTATGCTTGTTTTTTGGCAATGAGAAAAATAACTTTTAGAGTGTTTTCTTCAAATATTTCGAAGACATTTAATAGCACTTCACCGCTGATGAAGAAGTCCTATTAAATGTCATCGAAATATTTGAAGAAAACACTCTAAAAGTTATTTTTTTCAATGCCAAAAAACAAGCATACCCCTTTGCTAATTTATACAACTTGGCACTCCACATTCGAAATTTTTTACTTTCTCTTACATCTATATATGTTAATATATATAGAGAGAAAGTATTGGATTCATGTCAAAAATTCGATGTCGAGATTTTGATGGATCTTCACGTTTTGCTCTTCATTTCGCTACAATTAAATTCTTAAATAAAAGGAAAATCAAATTAATCTTTAAATAAAATATTTTTTGTTTAAATATCAATTTTCTTTAATTTGAGAATAAGATAACATATATTTAAAATATTTTAAAAATTCCAAATGCTCTTCGTGTCGATTTCACTATTTCTGGAGATTCATTACTGAAATTGTTTTAAAGAAAATATGGATGTAAAAATGAGTTTCCATCTCTAAAATAAATCACATTAATTTTTATCTTGACTGTATATGTAGGCCTATACCATTAGCTATCACGTGTGGAAAAATATTTTTCTTTTCAGTAAGAACTTCATTTAGTTCTCTGGAAATGTGAAAAATATATAAATTAATTTTATAAATTTATAATCTTTTTTAATTTGTCTTCTTACCTTTCAAAATGACATGAATGGCCAATGTTCCTTGTATTCATTTATTAAAATTAAAGTGGCTTCTTCAGGCCAATGTGTTTTTACAACTAAAATTTATAATGAATATAATTGAAAAAAATTAAATAGAATAAAAAAAAATAAAAATAAAAATAACAGCTAACCTTATCATTTTGTTTTGGCTTGTTTTTATAACGTTGGCCCTTAAATAAATAAAAATAATTAATAATAATAAAGAAAATTAATGAAAAAAATGAAAATAAAACTTAAAACTTACTTCTTTTTTATCGATAATAAATCCAAATATCCAAGGAACGAAAGAAAATGAAAGGTGGTCATCTATTAAAGCTTTGGCGCTGAGATCGCACTGTTTTTAATTTTTACCCGAGAGGATTAGAAGGTTCAAACCAGTACTTCCCGAGTCAAAATCGAACGCCTGGCTTGAACCTTGCAGTCCTCAATTGAGGACTAAAAGGTTCAAGCCAGGCGTTCAAGTACTGGTTTGAACCTTCTAATTCTCCTGGCAGGCTCAGTAGGCTCAAGCCAGGCTTTCAATTTTGACTCAAATACTGGTTTGAATCTTCTAATTCTCCTGGTAGGTTTAGTAGGCTTTAACCAAATTTTAATCCTATCAAATAACAAAGGAATTGAGGACTAAAAGGTTCAAACCAGGCGTTCAAGTACTGGTTTGAATCTTCTAATTCTCCTGGTAGAATCAGTAGGCTTTCACAAAATTGTAAATAAATAACATCCCATCAAATAACAAGGGAATTCAGGACTAAAAGGTTCAAACCAGGCGTTCGATTTCGACTCGGGAAGTTACCAAGTTTTCTTACCCACTTTGGCGCTCTATAACTCGGGTTTGGGTTGGGTAAAAAAAAAATGAATTATTGTACTGAGGTCCACATATAGTCTATTATTGGTGTGCAAAACGTTGTTTTTATATTTTGAAGTTCATTTTTTCGAATTTTGGCCCCTTTTTTTCCTATTTCAGCCCACTGTGCGTCGTGGGTTCGGACCCCAGGCAGTCCGATGATTTTATATAAGGCATTTGGATACCAAATGACTTATATAAGAATGCCTGGACCCCAATATGTATAATAATAAATAACGGATATCGTTTAAAGTCTTAAATGGCCTAAGTTGCCGAAAAGACTGTGTGAATGCGTGTGTGATTGTGAGTGTGAATGAGAAAAAAAAGTGTATTTCCCAATGGTAAAATCTATCTTACTATCATATTTAAAATAATAATTTTTGTTTTTTATCACACTATTATTATATTTTATTAATTGTATCTGTTCATCTGGTTTATCTCTCATTGATTTTAAAAAAGTGGCCGAAAAATTTGTTTTAGGTTTGTCACCCTTTTTCCCCCAGCTTTCTTCTAATAATAAGTCCAAATCTCCAAGTGAATTTTTTGACCTAGATTTAGTTTTCCTCCCACGTGCCAAATCTGTTTTTGGAATTTGCAAAATAATTTCTTTATGTACTGCATTTATCCGTTTTCTAGTAGTTCTAATAAATCTTGAACATCTCATGTTCTTTTTCCCCTGTATTAAAATATTTTTAACCTGGCAAAACCATTGTTCCACCAGACCGTTGCTATTTCTTTTTATAATATCTTTGTTTTCTAAAGTACAAAATAATCCTGACCAAAGGGGAAGATAACTAAAATATTTTTCCAAAACTAGTTTATAGAAACTAGGAGAATAAAATTTATTTGTTATTTTACCCCCAATTCTAATTATTTTACACCTAGAACCAATATTATAAAAATGCTTGTAAAAAGGGCTTTGTTTCTATACCGGCAAATTGCCTCGGACAGACTATTCTGCAGTTTTTTCACTATTTATCTGCTCCTCTAAATCTTCTATTTTAATTTTGTTTTTTTTAAAGAAATTTCGGACAATTTATTAAATGCCTCTTTAGCAATATCCGAAAAAGTTTCAGACAAAGTCAAAATTGCGAAATTTTCAAACCAAATATCTATCAATTTAATATCAGAAATATTGAATAAACTAGCTAAAATTTCTTTAAAAAATTTTTTTCATAAAATTTGTTAAAATTATTATTTATATCAACAGAAATAATTTTAAAAAAATGACAACAAATATGTATCGTTGCACTAGCGGTCCCAGGGGGGGCCCAGAGGGGCCCGGGCCTCCCCCCCCCATTGGACAACAAAAATTCAAAAGTTTTATTCAATATTTTAAAACTAAACAAAAAAATTATAAATTTTTCACTTCTCAGGATAGCTAAAAACGTAAATTTCAATGCCTAATTTTCAAAAAATTTTCTATACCCCCTAGGGTGTTAGCCTTGTATTCCAAGGGTCGCGGGTTCGGATCCCAGACAGTTTTTAATGAATATTATGATATTTTTTGGCTTTAATTTGACTACAAAAAAATTAGGATGTCGCCTAAATGGCGACATACGACTGCAAAGGTATAATGTCGCCTTTATGGCGATTCATATTAAATATTTAATAAATTTTTTATTTTAAGATAATCGATAAAAATACACCACGAGATGAACAAGAAAACAGAATACTGAAAGTATAATTATTGGGATTAGATAGATGCTAATTTCAAAACAATTGGGTGAATAGTTTTTGAGTTTTCGTTGACGAAAAAAATTACCACAGACATACACACACAGACATCATTCCAAAAACTACTTAAATGGATTCAGGGGACCTCAAAACGCATTTTGGCAGCTTCAGAAAAATTTCGATTTTTTTTATGATTACATTAACTTTCCCTGCCAACCTACGGTTGATGGGCAAAGTTAAAAAGAATTTATTAAATCTTTAATATGAATATTTAAAGGTCGCTTGAAAACATCGAAAGAAATGCAGACAAACTAAAAAAAAATTTGAGGGACCTTTAAAAATTAATATTTTAAGTTGAAAATTTGAGAAACTTATTTTTTTTCGACTATAAAATTCGACCATAACGAGAAAAAAATTAAAAAGAAAAAAAAAATCGATTTTTGACGAATTTGGAAATTTTTTAAAATTTTGATCGACTCTTAAAAAATTTTTTTGAGCTCATCTTTGGAGAGGTCTCTTAAAGCATGATATACTAAAATATTGTCATACGAGATTGAAAAAAAAAAATAGTCGGTTTTTTGCGCCATCCTATTCTTCACCTTCCCTACATCATAAATTTTAGGCCATTGGCACCCAATCCAGGTGAAATAAATATATAGAATAGGTCTAAATAGCATTCGCTGCCGAAAAAGAGCTTTTTTTTTTTTTTTTTTTTTTTAAAAAAACATTCACACTTTTTTCTCATTCACACACACATTCATACAGTCTTTTCGGCAACTTAGGCCATTTAAGACTTTGACGATAACCGTTGTAAGTAATATATAAATTGTAGGTTGAGGCATTTCTATTTAAGCCATCTGGTATCCAAATGGCTTAACTAAAATCATCGGACTGCCTGGGTCCGAACCCGCGACGGAAAAAGAGCTTAAATGAATTAAAAAAAAAAAAAAAAATTTGGGCCCCTCCCTTGACAAAATCCTGGGACCGCCACTGTATCGTTGGAAAATTTTTATTTGTTGTTGCTCCTATTAAATGTTCGTAACATTTCTGCAAATAATTTATCAAATCCTTTTCCTTAAATAAATATACAATAACAGCGTTAATCATAGCAAAACTAAAATCAACGACAACCCTATCGAAAATAGGCCATTTAATTTTATTCTCCAAACAAAATTTATAAAATTTAAAAAAAAAACATCCAATGGATATAGCATCATGCCTACAGGATATAAATTCAAAAAGAGGGAAAACTAAATTCCTTACACTAACAACTCCCGCGTAATAAAAAATTATTTTTTTCACATGTTTTGGTCGATGGACAACTCCTCCAGTAGCATCAAAATGTAAATGAATAGGATATTCCAAAAAATTTATTATTTCTAACTGTTTCTTGCTATATAAATTTACAAAATCTGGTGTGACTGGCGCACAGCACACAACTTTCTCTTACCTTCGGTAATCGAAAGTTGTGCACTGTGCTTGTCACACCAGATTTTTTGTGTCGACATATATTTAGTTCCCGACAGTACGGAACATATGAATTCAGATGTAAAATTTATAAGTATGGGAAAATATTTATATTTTGTTACCATGGCAACCATTTCTCCTATCTTCCCTATGAAATACAAGAGTAAAGTGGTCTTCAGAAGATTTCAATCACAAAATAAGAATATACATTTTAAAGAGCATCTAAAAAATAATTGATTTTTGAATTTTAAAAAAAATCGTTGGAGCAAATTTTGAGAAAATCGAAAAAAACTGAAAAAGTACATCAGTAAAGTACTAGTACTCTTTGGCCGATTTTGATTAAAAGCTTATTTTTCCGGTCCCGGGGGGTGTTTAACTTAAATATAAAATTTCAACCTCATAGCTCAATTCCTTCATGCTTAAAATTGAACACACACACACACACCCACCCACCCACCCACCCACCCACCCACCCACAGACAGACCATGTCGCGAAAACCACTTTTTTGGATTCAGGGGACCTCAAAACGTAAAGATCCATCAAAATCTCGACATCGAATTTTTGACATGAAACCAATACTTTCTCTCTATATATATATTACATATATACATAGGTAAGAGAAAGTAAAAAAATGGTTCCCCCACATCTTGAATATAATCCCTGTTTTTCCTATACATAAGTAACACATCAATTAATTCATCCTTTGCTCTATCAAATTTTGATTCATGTTCGAATTTAATTTTTCTAATGACTGAGTCCGATTTGATTTTATCGTAATTCCCTGATTCTATCTTTAATGGTGTTGTTTGAAGAATAGTATCATCCCTATAAATTGACGGTTTAATATTTTTTGAATCTTCACCTATTAGATCTCTTTCTATTCTCCTAACTACACGAGTATATCTTAAACCTTTTTTATGAAAATAATCTAAACATAGACTAAAAATTTCGACAGTTGGACTAGTAGTAGTATTATATATTGGTTTGATTTTAATAACAAAGCTTTTACAACCTTCATGTTTGCAATATCCATAAATTATTAATTCATCTTTGTTGTACCTGCTATTTTTTATAACAAAGACACACACATTGTTAATTTTCGAAAAACAATTTTACTTTCTCTTACCTATGTATATATGTAATATATATATAGAGAGAAAGTATTGGTTTCATGTCAAAAATTCGATGTCGAGATTTTGATGGATCTTTACGTTTTGAGGTCCCCTGAATCCAAAAAAGTGGTTTTCGCGACATGGTCTGTCTGTGGGTGGGTGGGTGGGTGTGTGTGTGTGTGTGTCTGTGTTCAATTTTAAGCATGAAGGAATTGAGCTACGAGGTTGAAATTCTATATTTAACTTAAACACCCCCCGGGACCGGAAAAATAAGCTTTTAATCAAAATCGGCCAAAGATTACTAGTACTTTACTGATGTACTTTTTCAGTTTTTTTCGATTTTCTCAAAATTTGCTCCAACGATTTTTTTTAAAATTCAAAAATCAATTATTTTTTAGATGCCCTTTAAAATGTATATTCTTATTTTGTGATTGAAATCTTCTGAAGACCACTTTACTCTTGTATTTCATAGGGAAGATAGGAGAAATGGTTGCCATGGTAACAAAATATAAATATTTTCCCATACTTATAAATTTTACATCTGAATTCATATGTTCCGTACTGTCGGGAACTAAATATATGTCGACACAAAAAATCTGGTGTGACAAGCACAGTGCACAACTTTCGATTACCGAAGGTAAGAGAAAGTTGTGTGCTGTGCGCCAGTCACACCAGATTTTTTACTTTCTCTTACCTATGTATATATGTAATATATATATAGAGAGAAAGTATTGGATTCATGTCAAAAATTCGATGTCGAGATTTTGATGGATCTTCACGTTTTGAGGTCCCCTGAATCCAAAAAAGTGGTTTTTGCGACATGGTCTGTCTGTGTGTGTGGGTGGGTGTGTGGGTGGGTGTGTGGGTGGGTGTTCAATTTTAAGCATGAAGGAATTGAGCTATGAGGTTGAAATTTTATATTTAAGTTAAACACCCCCGGGACCGGAAAAATAAGCTTTTAATCAATATCGGCCAAAGAGTACTAGTACTTTACTGATGTACTTTTTCAGTTTTTTTCGATTTTCTCAAAATTTGCTCCAACGATTTTTTTTTAAAATTCAAAAATCAATTATTTTTTAGATGCTCTTTAAAATGTATATTCTCATTTTGCGATTGAAATCTTCTGAAGACCACTTTACTCTTGTATTTCATAGGGAAGGATAGGAGAAATGGTTGCCATGGTAACAAAATATAAATATTTTCCCATACTTAAAAATTTTACATCTGAATTCATATGTTCCGTACTGTCGGGAACTAAATATATGTAGACACAAAAAATCTGGTGTGACAAGCACAGAACACAACTTTCGATTACCGAAGGTAAGAGAAAGTTGTGTGCTGTGCGCCAGTCACACCAGATTTTTTTTGTATATGTTTATATCAAGGGCGGATCCAGAGGTGTTTCTCGGGGGGGGGGGGGGGGTAATCTGGTGTGACTCGTCGCACAGCACACTATTTTTTCTTAATTTCGGTAATTTAAAGGCGCATTCTGTACTTGATTGCCAGAATATAAATACACATCAAATTTTTAAGTATTAATTTTAAAAATTTTACATTAAAAATAAATTGTTTTGCGAAAAAAAGATATTTTTTTTGAATCTCGGGGGGGGGGGTAATTACCCCCTTTACCCCCTTGTATCCGCCCTTGGTTTATATTAATATATAACAACTCTATCTGCATCTCAATGGTGTGCACCTTGAGATTGCCAATAATCTCTTAAAAACAGATGATGAATTTATTTAATTAAAACCGAAACGTCTTCTGTATGGAGATTTTTATTCGATAGAGGCTCTCCTTTTGGCTGACATCCTCTCTTCCTGTCTATCATCTTCCCGTTATGGTTGCCTTGGTAACAAAATATAAATATTTTCATTTTACATCTTGAATTCAAATCTATCGGCGGAAACTAAATGTATGTAGACACAAAAATAGCTGGATTGACAATCGAATCAACAGAACATAAATTTCAATTACCGAAGGAAAGAGAAAGTTGTGTGGTGTGCGACCAGTCACACCAGATTTTTACATCTCGAATTAAAATGTGCCGTATTGTCGGGCATTAAATATATATCGACATAAAAATCTGGTGAGACCAGTCACTCCATATTTTTTAAATTTATTTACCCTTTCAGGTGAATTGTAAGTTATTAGAAATTATAATAATAATATCATTAAAAAAAATCGTATACTTCATTTACGTAAATTAATAAACTATTACGCCTTAAAATTTGAATATCGAAAAATTCCATTTCTAGTGCTTGAACGAACGAAATTTGAATTTAAAGATGGAAGAATGATCTTAATTTTTAAGTGTATTATATTTATATTAATAAAAATCTCGTCATCGAATTTTTGACATGATCGCAATACTTTTTCTCTCTATATATTTCATAAGGGTAAGAGAAAATAAAAAGACATCCTCAATTAAAAAATAAATTCTTATAGTCTATGTACATTATTTTCTTGGAAAAATGTTATTTTTCCCATTTAGGCGTCATACGGTATTTGATATTGTATTTTTTCCAATTAGCATTTACACCCTTATGGCCTCATGTCAATGAAAGTAATAAATAAACTGTCTCTTTTGTCACACAGACACATAGACAAAATGTATTATATTTTTTTGGCTCAATATTTCTTAGAAAGTGAAAATAATTACTTCTTAAAAGATGGGATTTTCCCAAGAGGGTTAAAAAGTGAACAACAAAAATAGGAGACAAAACTAAAGAAATTAACTTGAGACTAATATTTATTTTAAAAAAATCTGGTGTGACTGGTCGCACAGCATACCTTTGGTAATCGAAAGTTGTGCTCTGTGCTTGTCACACCAGATTTTTTGTGTCAACATATACTGTATTTAGTTTCCGACAGTATGGGACATTGTAAGTATTGGAAAATATTTATATTCTGTTACTATAACAATCATTTCTGCTATCTTTCCTACGAACTACAAGAGTAAAGTTTTACAAAACTTCATCAATTTAATATTAAAATTTAAAAAAAATAATCTATTTTGCCTATGTCCATCATTTTTACTTTCTCTTACCTATGTATATATGTAATATATATAGAGAGAGAGAAAGTATTAGATTCATGTCAAAAATTCGATGTCGAGATTTTGATGGATCTTCACGTTTTGAGGTCCCCTGAATCCAAAAAAGTGGTTTTTGCGACATGGTCTGTCTGTGTGTGTGTGTGTGTGTGTGGGGTGTGTCTGTCTGTGTGTCTGTGAACAAAATATCTCAAGAACGAAAAGAGCTAGGAGGTTGGAATTTTATATTTAAGTTAGGCACCCCCATGGGACGTGACACGAAGCTTTTGAACAAAATCGACCAAAAAGTACTAGTACTTTACTGATGCACTTTTTCAGTTTTTTTCGATTTTCTCAAAATTTGCTCCAACGATTTTTTTTAAAATTCATATATCAACTATTTTTTAGTTGCTCTTTAAAATGTATATTCTCATTTTGTGATTGAAATCTTCTGAAGACCACTTTACTCTTGTTCTCCATAGAAAAGATAGGAGCCATGGTAACAAAATATAAATATTTTCCCATACTTATAAATTTTACATCTTGAAAATCGAATGTACCATACTGTCGGAAACTAAATACATGTAGACACAAAAAATCTGGTGTGACAAGCACAGTACACAACTTTCGATTACCGAAGGTAAGAGAAAGTTGTGTGCTGTGCGCCAGTCACACCAGATTTTTTACATAGGTAATTAAAAAATCATGTTTTTTACCCGAGCCGATTCCCTTCCAAAGAACATCTGAAATATTTAATTCCCCTTCTTTGAAATTACAATTTTTACTTTCTCTTACCTATGTATATATGTAATATATATATAGAGAGAAAGTATTGGATTCATGTCAAAAATTCGATGTCGAGATTTTGATGGATCTTCACGTTTTGAGGTCCCCTGAATCGAAAAAAGTGGTTTTCGAGCCATGGTCTGTCTGTGGGTGTGTGTGTGGGTGGGTGTGTGTGTGTTCAATTTTAAGCATGAAGGAATTGAGCTACGAGGTTGAAATTTTATATTTAAGTTAAACATCTCCCGGGACCGGAAAAATAAGCTTTTAATCAAAATCGGCCAAAGAGTACTAGTACTTTACTGATGTACTTTTTCAGTTTTTTTCGATTTTCTCAAAATTTGCTCCAACGATTTTTTTTTTAAATTCAAAAATCAATTATTTTTTAGATGCTCTTTAAAATGTATATTCTCATTTTGCAATTGAAATCTTCTGAAGACCACTTTACTCTTGTATTTCATAGGGAAGGATAGGAGAAATGGTTGCCATGGTAACAAAATATAAATATTTTCCCACACTTATAAATTTTACATCTGAATTCATATGTTCCGTACTGTCGGGAACTAAATATATGTCGACACAAAAAATCTGGCGTGACAAGCACAGAACACAACTTTCGATTACCGAAGGTAAGAGAAAGTTGTGTGCTGTGCGCCAGTCACACCAGATTTTTATGAGATATTTTAGCCTGTATTTGTTTATCCATATTGCTAGTGCCTATTGGTAATAATATTCCCAGCGATTTAATTTTTTACTTTCTCTTACCTATGTATATATGTAATATATATATAGAGAGAAAGTATTGGATTCATGTCAAAAATTCGATGTCGAGATTTTGATGGATCTTCACGTTTTGAGGTCCCCTGAATCCAAAAAAGTGGTTTTCGCGACATGGTCTGTCTGTGGGTGGGTGGGTGGGTGGGTGGGTGTGTGGGTGTGTGTGTGTGTGTGTGTTCAATTTTAAGCATGAAGGAATTGAGCTACGAGGTTGAAATTTTATATTTAAGTTAAACACTCCCCGGGACCGGAAAAATAAGCTTTTAATCAAAATCGGCCAAAGAGTACTAGTACTTTATTGATGTACTTTTTCAGTTTTTTTCGATTTTCTCAAAATTTGCTCCAACGATTTTTTTTTAAATTCAAAAATCAATTATTTTTTAGATGCACTTTAAAATGTATATTCTCATTTTGCGATTGAAATCTTCTGAAGACCACTTTACTCTTGTGTTTCATAGGAAAGATAGGAGAAATGGTTGCCATGGTAACAAAATATAAATATTTTCCCATACTTATAAATTTTACATCTTGAATTCAATTGTACCCTACTGTCGGAAACTAAATACATGTCGACACAAAAAATCTGGTGTGACAAGCACAGTACACAACTTTCGATTACCGAAGGTAAGAGAAAGTTGTGTGCTGTGCGCCAGTCACACCAGATTTTTCATCTACACTTGTTTTAAGAACATTAGGTATTAACATTAATTGATCGAAAGATTTTTTTGATATAGATGATTGATCTAATATATCCCCAGAAGAAGTATCGCTAGAAATTTCTATAAAATCCATTATTTGCTCTACCGGAATACAAGTTAAATTTTTATCCAAATTATCATCTTTTGAATGCTCTCCCGAAATACATTTTATCCAAAATATCTTTCAATTTATTTTGATTATACTGTATTTAACTAATTTGCATAATTTGTTCCTATTATTTTTATTTTTTTCCATTCCATTCAATTTACATAATTTTGAAAAAACTCCATTAATTTTGCAATAATTTTCTGTAAATAATTTGTCACCCAAATCAGAAAAGTTTTCTATTATTTAAGTTATAAATTGTTTGGAATTGAAAATTTTTTTTTTGTATATCATTTTTTAATTATAATTAAAAAACTCACAGTACACCATGGGGTTGTAACTCACAGGATTTGACATAAGAAAAGTTGCTAACGCCAGAGGTAAGAGGCGCTAGCGTCGCAGTCCCAGATTCGGTAGCTCCGCCCACTATACTCAAATCGGCATGCTAGCGGCAGTCCACTTGTCACATTGTGTTTGTTTGATTCGTGTGCCACCAGGGGGGGGACAAGTCTATGGAAGAATTTGGAGTGCTTTTAGAGATATGGTTACTATGTTCAGAATGATCAAATGAGCTTTACGCCCCCGCTAGATGTGGTTAGTGTCGCCTGCTTTGGTCGCCGGAGCATGCACTAGGCACCAAGCCTCAACTGACAAATAACAACACCCATATCCGCCATTTGTAAAAAAGTGTCAAAAACGTGAAAAGTGCTCCCTGACCAAAAGTAACATCGATCGAAATTCTTCAAAAATCCAAAATCAGGTTGGTTTTTTATTTCATTCCTAATAATATTAAACAATATATATTCTTTTTAAATATATTTTTAATATATTGTAATTTTTTATAATTTAATTTAATGAAATAGAAATTTTTCCTTTGATTCACTGTTTTGGCATTTATAAAAATATTAATTTGTTTTTTGCAGCATTATCCTGAAGAAAAGATGCCGCGCTGCAAAAATGGGCTTCCAGGATCAGAGAATTGAGAAAATAAATAAAATAGCATGGCTATTTTTACTGTAATAGCTGCCCAATTTCCCTTGACATTGAAAAGTCTTTATAAAGTTCATAATTATGCTCATTTACAAATGCTCTCACTTAATTTTAAATCTGAATTATATCCCAATACTGGTTGA